>JANTPZ010005919.1:0-16264 GCA_025593235.1 Vachellia pachyceras
CCACTCCACAAGGATTCCTTTCAGTACAACTTCACCGCGGCCAACTTTCAGCAATTTACGAGGGTCAGCTCTCGGTACAACTCCATTGGAGCCAAATATTTACTTTGCAGCGACCAACTTCCATAGATCCACAAACATTCCTCTTGGGAGGAGTTCGCAGCGAACTTCCAGGACTCCATGAGGCCTCCTTTTGGGACAAGTTCGTCGGGCGAACTTTTTGGTTTGTTGTAGCGAACTCCATCAGATTCACATATGCGCAGTGAAAGTCTGAAACAAAAAAGCGGGAGTTTGGATTTGAATTGGGAACAACTGGAAAATAAAAGAGAATGGGAACAGCTGGAAAATAAAAGAGAATGGCCCAAGTTAGTTAAGCGAGCTGGATATACTCTAGAAGGATCTAAGAATTTGGAGGGAATAGATATTTTTCAGATGCTTAGGATATAAAAACCAGATCTGGACCAGAAAAAGATACTCTTCACGCACAAGAACAGAACATAGAGAGGTTCTGAACTAAGTTCATAAACACCATGGCAGCAACTTGGAGCATAAATGAAGGATTGATTCCAGCAATGAGAGGCTAACTCCAATGATCCAACTGGGAGAATGAAGCTGCACTAGATATACTAAACACACAGGGAGATTTATGCATTAATTCTTTTAATCTGATCTTTGACCTCGGTACAGTGTAAATTTATTGGAGGCATTTAACCAATCAGTGCATTGGCAAATTCATTTCCATTGGTACATTCAGATAAGACGTCATTGCTTTTGACTAAATTGCAGAACATTGTGATTGCTGAACTTTTCCTTTCTGTCTAGTGGATTTGAATCTTAACTAGGCAATCTAATTCATAAATTGTTGATACTTGATAGTTCTCAACCATCTAACTGCGTTTATCATTTGAAATCATGAGTTCATCTACACTCTTGTTTAACTGTTTTATTCCTTCAAGTAAAAGGAAACCATCATGTGAAGAGTGATTTCAATGTGTGAAAAAGTAGTGAAGGCATTAAAAATCTTCTAAGTGGACAAACTTGAAATAGAGGACAGAATCAACACATTTCTCATGTTAGAATTCATTTAGCTAGTCACAAACAATAGTACAATCCATAAAAATATAGGTAGCTGAAGCACGCATTCAAATCACTAAATCAAAATAATTTGCATGATTTAAATTCAGAGTCAGTATGTTAATAGCCAAGAACCAAAGAGAGAGACACCTAGGGTAGACTCACCGCACTACAGAAGTTTGGTTCTAGTAATTTTGATACTTAACGACATGGTTAATCAGAGTGTTTGAAGGACAGGTGACTCTTACTTCAAGCGGGAAAAACTTGATGTTGCAGCATGGGTTTTTTTTTTTAAATGGAACCATGTTCTGGGAGGCATTTGATAAAAGAGTTAATAATAACGTATGTGATGCTCTAAAAGCACAAAGACAAAAAAAAAGGTGGGCCACAAAAGCTTAAATGCTCACTCAGGCTTGGTTGTGCGTGGATTCAACATCCACAGCACACAGAATGGTGAGAAGAGTTTTTGAAGACGGCCCTGATTGCCCTGTAGAAGCAACGTGGCTCATTCTATACCATCAAATTCCATGAGAGAAAAAAAAGTGTTACTAGTTTGCATCACTCACGTGCATGCACTGTATTGTGCACCTATGGTGAAGCAAAGGAAGAGAGAGGGGGAGGGGCGGGGTGTAGGACCCAGGCTTGCTTGGCGGGGTTGATCTTGATATGCCACCAACAGAAATGTTGTTAGTTAATCACTCAGATATATAGTGGAAAAGCAAAAATTAAAAAGCTTCTAAAAACTATAATAACACAGGATGAAGGTTAAAAAAAAAAAGATGGTCCTTTTACAATACAGCTTTTCTAACTATGATTACTTTCCAATGCTCGCTTATATGATATCCTTTATTTCATTTCCTTCTCCTCCTCCTTCTCTCTAGCTCTCTCCTCAAACTTCTTCTGTGGAAGCAAGTAGCTAAGGGCACGTGTTTGCCTCACTCGCCCCATTATTCATCTAAATTTCATTCCCGGTTGAAAAGGTTCTTAATGCTTTTCTGGTTCTGGCTGCTTGCATGGCTTTCTGAGGAGAAATTTGTTCTAATCTGACTGTCTCTCAGTTTGCTTCTTGGTGGTAATTGGCATTAATGGCGAATTGTATTCCCTTTTCATGACTTTTAATTCCATTGATATTTGAATTACTTTCTTCCTCCACTTATTTTTGAATTCTCTCTTTTTTCCAGGAATTTTGAAAATGGGGGAGAGAGTTTTGTTCTCCGCGTAGATATTGAAGAAGAGAAAAGAAATAATAATCTTGTTGAGAGATTATAATGCCAGTTCCACTTGCTCCTTACCCTACACCGCCAGCTCCATATACGCCTCCAGCTAATGGTATCCTGCTTTTCCTGTGCTTGATTTACTCATTCATGTCGGTCCTCTCTGGTTAATTGGTAAGCAGCCTCGCTAGAAATCTTAGCACCTAAGAACTTTGTGGTGACGGACAGATTGAAGGGAGATTTGAACTCATGTAGCTTATTTCATTTTGGAAATTGCCATATCCTTTTTAGTTATGAGAAGCCAATGTAGAGAAGGGAACGAGTAATTAGATAAGATCAATATAAGATTGCTTTCCACTAGCCAACAGAAAATTGGAGGATTACACATGAAGATGTTTGATAAAATTCCCCAACGACTCTGTTCTGTATTGAGTATGTGGATTTGACATATCTGATAATACGTCTTTATATAAAGTTGTCCAATCAAGTCCAGTTTCTCACTTGGTCTTGGAAGCTACAATCTTAGTTGCTGTATTATCAATTTTAAAACACAGAGAGAGAGAGAGAGAGGGAGAGAGAGGGAGATTATATTTCTGGTCATGAGTAATTTATTTAGACAATGAAACTTACAAATTATCTTGTGAAAACCTGGGTTTGTAAGGAGGTACACAGCAGAGTCAGCTTGTGTGTTGTGGGTGTAGAAACCTTCTGCTCTATCCAGTTGGAGCAACATCTGTGTGCTGTGCTGTTTGCAATGCAGTTACTGCAGTACCACCTCCTGGTATGCTTCTGTTTCCTCTCTCTCTCTCTGCCTATACGTTTTCTCATCAACAGGTTATACGAGCTTAATTTTCCGCCTAGCGTCACAATCGATAAACCCTTTTGATGAATGATATATCTGAAGAGTTGGTTTTCAATGAAACACAATAGCACGGCACGATACATACAGCTGACATAAGACTTGTTGTTATGTGGCCAGGCACGGAAATGGCTCAGTTGGTTTGTGGAGCCTGCCACACCTTACTCATGTACATACGCGGGGCGACAAGCGTGCAATGCTCTTGCTGTCACATTGTCAATCTAGCTCTGGAAGGTATTCAACTGTTCAAGGTTGTGCCTCTGCTTTATATATTACACTTGGATCCACACATGTCTTTCCAGTGAGCTGTTATATTGTTGTGAACTTATGATCTGAATCACCACTTGTGGGTAAGAATCAATCTGTGAATTTGTGACAGCAAATCAGGTGGCACATGTCAATTGTGGCAACTGTAGGATGCTACTGATGTACCAATATGGAGCAAGATCTGTTAAATGTGCAGTCTGCAATTTTGTAACGTCTGTTGGGGTCAGTGCAATCTGCTAACTCTAAACAGCATATTTATCTCACACGTTTCCCTCCTTAGCTTTCAACCCAAGAAAAAATATACCTCTTAGTCAAATAGTAAATAGTAGTTACTAAATATCTGTTTTTTAGGCAGTTCAAAACTTCATATGAATCAATGGGTAATGCAGCATATAATACCATAGATTTTATTTCTGGTTCTATCAAGCACCCCAATCTTTTTTTATGGGGCATTCAGTACTTTGATGTTATTTTTTTATGTGTTTAGAAAAATTGATTAGGGTATTTTATATAACTTAAAAATTATATCGAGGGGTGTTAGATTCTACAGAAAAATAATATTGGGTGTTTGATATTAATATCAACATTTGATATGAATTCATAGATCCCTACAATTCATAAACATACAAAGAGCACTCAAATTTTGTACCCTACATGAGGAAACGTGTCTAGTTTTGCAATAAATGATGTCGAACTTGCTTTGGCAATTGTGATACTTGATCAAAAGTTCTGTTTATAAAATAGAATGCTTCTTCGATATTTCAAGCGTGTTTGTTTACGTTGATATTAGTGCATGATGCAGGCCTCAGCAAGCACAATTGAGCAGAAGTTCAGTGCCTAAATCTTCACAATAAAAAAGTCATATGAGAATCTACCCCTCATTAAAATGAATAGTTAATGAGTGGATATCAGAAGGCAGTTGATTATTTTGTTAATCACATCATGTATAGAGTTATTGCACTGTCTTTGTTTTTGTCAAATAATTTTGGTAACTTGGTGTAAGAATAAACTATTAATGATTTTGGGTGTAAGGATAAACTATTCATGATAAGATTTTTGATTCCGTGTGCTTTGAAAATCTATCTACATATTTAAGATAAGGTGAGTTCCATTTACTCTTTGCTGCCAACTTTTTCTGAAAAGAATCACTACAACTTGAATATCTATTCTGTCTGTCTTTTGAATCAAGCATAAAAGTCAAAGTATATAGCCATCAAATCAAAGTTAAGCAGTCAAAATAAGGCACCAGATGATTTATTATCCTTTATAACAGCTGAGTTCCTTCAAATTAGAGATTTTTGAAATTTATTTGAGGTGAGGATTAATCTACAGAGGGTTGTTTATTCCACAGCTTTTTAATGGTTGATTTTGACCAGCATGACTTATTTCATGAGTCTTCTAGACACGTCAACAACCAGATGAACACTTCCAACCTTATCAAAATCCAGCATGAGATTTGGTTTTAGTTGACCAACTTGCCCATGCTGCTGTAGTCACCCTCCTAAATTGGTTTTGTTGATTTACAGATGTTTGAATTACAAGTGATTTTATGTTTTACCGTAAGTATTACTGGTATATGATGAAAAAGACTTGGTGCCCATTTGAAAACATAGTAGAAAAGTACTTTTACGCAAGCCGTAAATATGTGGAGGAAATTATCTTGTTTTATAAAAAAACACTGTTGAACGTGTGTTTAGCTTTTGAAAATGTTGTTTCAAACAAACCCTTAATATTGAAGAGTTTGAATGGCATTTCCGTAAGTTTAATGACTAAGGATAGGTCAATTATGGAATGGCAACTTTATCATTCTTGATAAAGCATGAGGCGGTCATCACAATTTATGTAGTTTAAATTTACCAGCATGTTTTAATTAATAGATGCAGAATTTGAAATAGAGACTATCTTCCGTTTGTCATTTTTTAAAGAAAATAAAATTTAATATATCATTTGAAAAAATTGCAGATTAAGAATTATAAATTTAAACCATTCAATCAGACTTGTGTCAGTGTAACAAAAGGATTAAATTGAATGAAGACAATCATGACTGGTAAAAATGGTAACCTAATATGTTTGAAGGGCAAAATTGGTAATTTCGTAACATCTTTAGAGAATTTCTCTAAAGAAAGAAAGCAAGCGTTAACTTGGGCATACCCTTAAATTGAATCACATAAACAAAAGCAACCTTTTTGGTCGTTCAAAATTTAAATCGAGCCCTTTTCGGCCTCTGGTTTTTCCCAATCCACTGGGTTCCTTGAGGAAGTAGAAAAAATCAACCACAGTGAAATGATCTGATATGGACATATCTCAATTATCTCTGATTCTGTCTTCCCTTGAGAATATCTGTGTTCCCATCATTTAATAAAAGTCACTCTCAAACTGATATAATCCCTTTTGTGATTGTATGGCGTGCCTCCGTCTAGTTAAGATACTCCAATCTTGATAACAAAGACGTGCTTTTCTTAGTTAGAGTTAATCATGAAAGGCAAATCAAAGGTACTAACCAAGGTTAAATTCAACAGAAGAGTTAGCCCCTCACAAATTGACATGATTACTCACATTAAATGCCTATTAGAGAGATGCCCATATTAAATGTTGGATAGTGTCTTAAATTTGGTTGGTTTCAATTAGAGGGATACATAGTTAAAAAAAAAAGGATGAATCAAAGGTATATATAGTCTTAAAACAAGTTCTATCAAACTGGATTAAACTATTTTAATAGAAAGATAAAGCTAATACATGCCAAATTCATTTTGGTTGTACTAAGGTTAACCGGCTTGAATGCTCTTTCAAGCCAAAACAAACTCGCAACTTTTCAATAAATGGGGTGATTTGGAACCGTAGGTCGTCATTGAATGTGTTCTGTATCTTTATTCTAGAGTCTTCACCGATTTATTAACAAAGTGTTGTTTTTTCCGCTGAAACGAATATATTCTTCTATAGGAGGCAATTATGTTTGAAGTACTGTAGAGTATTAACTGTAAATACATCATCCAACAAAAATTTGAATCTTATTTACTACATTACGAGAGATTAGACATTTTTATTAAACTCAACCTCCGTTTATAAGAGAGTGTTGTTGCTGAATGAAGAAGCATCAAGTTCTTGTTCCTCAATCGTGATTGATGGTGCATGGAGTTATCAGAAGAGAGGGGCTCATTTTCATGGTGTGGGACCAGAGGGTCAATTCTTGAGAATTTGATCGTCTGGTTGTTGTGGGAGTGACTGGCGTTCGTTTCAATTGGGGAAGAGGACCACAAAAGGGTATAAGCTTCTGCTTGATGCCATGTAATCAAAATCACGGGACCCCAATTTCAATCCAACACACATTTTTCCTTTTTCGAACATGAACCATGGTTGTCAACTTCGCTGCATAGTGCCACACAAAGATTCCCCTCTCATATTTTCTTTTCCTTTGCTATTGAAGAAACATAACAAATCATGTATCACACAGTCTCCTTAAAATGCCCTCTTTAATAATTATTTGTATAAATTAAAACTCCATTTAATATATGTAATTATTTACATATTGGTTTGCTACGTTGTCAAAAACTAATCCATTCTGCTAGTGACAACCCTGGTTGGTTAATTTTTGAATTATTGGTTTCCCTTCAATTAGATCTGCAACTGCATGCATATAACAACGCAAAAAGAGCTAGTTCAGCTGATATAGAGCAGGCCCAATCAACTTAGCTTTCAGTAAGATATTATTTTTTGTGTTACAGATTATATTATTATTTTATGACAAGGGAATATTGTAAAATGAGAGTAAAACTTGAACAGTAGTTTATGAACAGAACAGAAAAGGCAACATACGTGTTTGGTGGATATCTATCCGTCCACCTATATATAGAAAGCAAAAAAAAGGCAATATACAAAATAATGCTGACAAAAGTGAAGAGACATGCTCAAAAAGACTTCATCTTGAATTTGTAATTTCAATTTTTTTTTATAATTATATGGTGACTGATAAACTTGTAGACATCTTTGATAGGTTTCAACGTGGCAACAAGTAAATGGTGATAGGGCTGCATGTTGAACAAATGGCGCCAAACGTGCCCTGCTCCAATCTCAAAGTACTGGACTCCAAATTTCCCAGGACCTGCAAATAAATAGAGAACCAATGCTCTTCATCACCGAAGGCTGTAACCAATTGCTGTTAAATTGATTCGTTGGTTGAAAAGAAAGAACAGATACAGAGAGATGCAATCTACAAAAAGAGAAGCTGAGCAACATGGACAGTGCTGCCAAGGAGCACATCGATAACTACAAAGCCAAACTAGACAAAAAGGTCCGATTTCGAGCTTCCCCATTATTTCTATGCCCTTCAATCTTCTAAAAACGTTTTAACTTGTCTTGCATGTTGCCAGGCTAATATAATAAAGAGAACCCAAAAATGATAGTTTTCAAAGGATGTAACAGCAGAATGATTGGTTAGTCGTAAGAATTGAATTGAACAATGAGTTGAGTGGTGCAGGCAGAGAAAGCAACTGCATGAACAATGAGTTGAGTGGTGCAGGAAGAGAAAGTTATAGCACATGAGAGAGCCAAGGCTAAGTAAGCTCAAGCAAAGATTAAGCTACATTAAGCAAAGGCCGGGTATGCAGGTGAGAAGCTAGGCACCAAGCAACCACATCATTTGGGCCATCACGACCCAACCTTGGTCGAAGCTCACCAACATGGGATAAACCAGTCAGTCTATGGGGCAGCTCCAGTAGTTCCTGAAAATTCTCACCCATTTGCAGGAAAATATCCCTTGAATAAGCGTATTTAGATGTCACGTTTTGCTTAAGTTCCTTCAAGGAGGGTCCCTTTTTCAAGCATCAACTAACCCTAGTTTGTCCTCTTCCTACATTATAATTTACCCAGATTTATCTGCAAGCAAGCACCTCGAGGTATTAACATGCTTAGACCATCTGTGCATAAAATTTTTTCTCAAATAAATAACATCTCCAACACCAACAGGAAAATTCATCACAGAATAGTGGAAAATGAAAGGAGAACAAAAATAATAAAACAAGCAACAGTTAGCCCAAAACTAATTTCGTAATTCCATATGCATTTAGCCCAAAACTAGCCAGGAACTTTTATCAAAAATGCATTTAGCATTATAACTTTTTGGAAGTGTAAGAATGCATATGAATATTTTGAAATCGGTAAAAAAATGTAAATATAGATATAACCTAACACCATTACTTTTTGTGGTGAGACCCATGCTATTTTTTAATTTTCATATATATATTTAACGTGTGTATATATATTTAACGTTGTAAAGTTACATTTAAACATTTTCCCCTAATTTTAAATGTTAATAGATATTTTTACACTTCTCATCTAAATGCATTTTTTTAATAAAAACTCGTGAGTATTTTTACACATTAACAATTTGGTCTTTTCAACAGCATTTTGGAATGAGCAAACGATGCGTTCCTAGTTGCGACTTGGAGTGGCCAGTAATGACTAGCTTCAATTATCTTAGTAAACAATGCAAAGAGCAATACTCAATGATCATTAGCATTACAGCAAGGGAAAGGGTACATCACAACAAAATATTAAGCGTACAAGAAAGGAAGGCAGGAGGGGGGGGGGGGCAGGAAAAATCAATTTAATATTCCAATAGAAACGCTGGCCTCAGAAATATCAAACTGAAATTTCACACAAGCATTCACATCAACATCACACTATGATGAGGAACCCCTCATCCTCTCGTTAACAAGAGAAAAAAACTAACTTGAACACCGAACTTGGTATTGCTTCAATCTCTGGCCATAGCCCATCCATAAAAAGTCTGAAACCCCCGATCTACATTTTTCAGCATCTAATCTCGTATGATCCTGCTTTTGTAATATAACGAACCCACTCAACGGTGTTGTACCCACTCTTCTCCCACACCTGCACAAAGAGGCGAAGAAAATTAAATTAGAGACAAACATTAACGACCTAAGGTTATAAATATGATTGAACCATAGCCTCTCATAAGGGAGCTCCCATGCCACTAGGCTACATGGCCATTGGCGCACAGAGAGAAAATGTAATTAAATCACAGCTTAAAAGAAAATGCATGTAAAATTGAGGTGGGGAAAGTCAGGATGGACACCTTTAGAAATCGAACACGTAAGCCAGATGCTGTGAACATGGGAACCTGCACGTACAAAACAAGGTTAAACTACAATTTGAAAAGGGAGGGAGAATTGTAATTAGACCCCAAGCAAATGAAATAATATCTGACTGACAAGTCCAAAAAACTTGTCAATGGGTCACATTCACTTGCCATTAACAAGTCCTTACAACTAGTTAAATATCATTTCTCTTGCTCGTAATTTAATTGTGATTCTCCCAATAGGGGAGGGGAAGGTCAGTACAAGCGAACAGAATTGCTTAAAAATGCCAATAGAACCATAGGATGTCATATTCCCCACTCTCAACATCTGCTCGAAGAAAAGAGCCAATATGACATGTGAGCAGAGATTATACAATGCATGAGACGGAACATTGGACAATGAATTGAAGGCAAATAACATTGAGATAGGTCCTCTTAAGTTGGTCTAAGTTATTTTGATTAAAAATAAACCTAATACATTACCCTAAATCCTAAATCACTAAAATTCATTATGTCCAAGAATTAATTTTCTTTTCCAATTCCTAGATATGATTGTTGAGTGAGAAGTTGTATAATGCAGGATAGATGACACATTATGCCCAAGTACAGAAAGGATTTATAGGAAATTGCCAGCCTATCTTCGTGGAATTTGTAGGCGTAACAGATGACACACCTGAAATTCCATCTGAATTGGTGGTCTTGTCCAAGATTTCTTTTCCGCCATTGTGGAAATAAGTTCAACTTCCGCACTCAAGGTTGGCTCGGTTTGCCCAGGGAATTTTCTAATCCTATAAATCAAAAAAATGTAATCACAACAAAATTGACTGAACTGAAACCATAAAAATATTGATCAAGATTGGAACTTTAAAACATGTAATAACAAAGTGGGATAACGTAAACTTTTCACTTAATATTCATAATAAATGACACTCACTTCCAAACCAAGCAATCAATAGCAGCATTGTATTTAGCCCGGCCAGATGTTACTGTGAAACTTGTTTTTGCTGTTTGTTTTGGCACAGGAATTTTCACAACCACCCCAAGTGCGAACATTTTTGCACCAAAGACACTCTTCACCTGAAAAACATTTAAAAAAAATTCAGAAAGTGGCACAATTGAAAACCTCCAAAACATTGGACCTTCATCATGAACAAACCTTAACATTTACTTCCATCCGTGTTCGTCCAAGCTCCTTAATGGTAGGTAATACTTTGAAGGGGAGATTAACACCCTCAGTGATACGATACCTACCCAAGACAATCATGTTAGCAGATATCGCTGAAGTTCTAATATTAGGCAACAAAAAATGTTAAACATCTTACTGGAACAACAAAAATATCTTTAAAAGAGCAGGCATTGCTATTTTCTAAGTGATAATTGTTGAGATATATTAGGGATATAATTAGTATTGATATCATTGAGATATATTAGGGATATGATTAGTGAGATATATTAGGGATATGATTATGATTATATATATCTCTCTAAATGTATCAATACCCTATTAGGGTACATCAATGAGAATGGGAATTTCAGAATATTTCTTTTTTCATCTAACATGGTATCAGAGCCATTGTTGAAACGATGACTGCGCGTGGAGCGTCCAGGCGAACATCTCCAATCTTTGTCTCTGTTCATGTCAGACTTTGTTCCGCGTCCAGAGCATGTCTCCCTGCTCGTTCCAAATCTGTCCTAAGCATGCCTCCGTTGCTTACACACGCTGACCCAGGAGAGTCAGGAGGTTCCGATCGGCCAGTCCCAGAAGTTTCTTCACCGTCCGGTGAGCGCGTGAGCTTCACGCGCCGTCTGCAGTTTTGGCGTTATTTTCACACGCCGGCGCGTGACGCCGTTTTCCAGCGAGTTTTTGACAGCGCTCCTACTTTCCGGCTTCGTCTCCTCCTTGCCATCCTTTCTCTAGTGGTTTTGTCCCCTGGTTTGAAGTTTTATCTCTGGGTTTCTTCTGTTTGGCACTTTCGGTTTTGTTTTGTCTTTGGCTGGCTCCTGGTGTAGCTCCAGCGGTTTATGTTTTGTCTTTGGCTGGCTCCTGGTGAAGCTCCAACATTTCTGTCTTGTCTTTGGCTGGCTCCTGGTGAAGTTCCAGCGTTTCTGTTTTTGTCTTTGGCTGGCTCCTGGTGTAGCTCCAACGGTTTCTGTTTTATCTTTGGCTGGCTCCTGGTATAGCTCCAGCGGTTTCTGTTTATGTCTTTCGCTCCTGGTATAGCTCCAGCGGTTCCTTTTGTTTCTGGCATAGTACGTTAAACCGGACCAGAAGGTTCAGACCGGAAGCCGGTGAACCTGCCGGAAAACCGGTCCGGTCTGGTAACTGACCCCGGTCAGTTCAACCCGGGCAGCGAAGGAGGAGGAAGAGTGGTCGGTGGAGGAGGAAGAGGAGGAGAAAAGGAAGGCGAAAGCAGAGGCAGCGGAGAAAGCAATGCAAGAGATGAGGGTAAGAGAGATGAAGATGATGAAATAGGCGGATTTGCGAGAATTGAAGTGAGATGGAGAAGAATCGGTGTTGAAGGAGAGGAGAGCCGTGGAAGGAGGGAGTTCTTCTTCGGTAGGTAAAGGAACGGGCTTGGTGGAATTGAGGACGTCGGCGGAAGGATCAGAACACACATCAGGAAGCTAGTTTTGAAATGGTGTTGATGCAAATGGCGTCTGGGTTGAGAAGAAGATATCAGGAAGCTAGTATTGTTGTCAATAGATGGGAGGAAGAAAGTAAAGCAAAGCAAAAGATGAAGTGAAATGGAAGGTTGGGAGGTGTCCTGTTTGGTGGAGGATGCTGCCAAAGACATAACAGTGAGATAACACAAAGTGGGTGGATTGTATTGAGGTTGAAGACAATGGCGTTGCAAAGGGATATTCTGATGAGGAACCACCGCGTGCCGTCTGGTATAAAAATATGATTTTCAGTGTCAATAAAATATATTTTTATTTTTTATTTCTCACTGGTTTGACCCCGGTTTGACTCTGGTCTGACCCACTGACCCTTGACCCACTGCCTTGTCCGGTTCAATCACCGGTCCGGTTTCCTGTACCTTGATTTCTGGTACTTTCATTATTTTGCTTGATCCCTGGTGTGACCCTTCCTTGTGCCAGGAACGGAGATTACTTCCTTGATGATCGACATTCGGTTGCTTGTTCTGGTGGTGCATCGCGTTTAGGTCATTTATCTTTGACGTCTTTGAAGAGGATTTATCCTCAGTTTAGTCATTTTTCATCATTAGATTGGTCTAGAGTCAATAAACGGGCTACATCCCCCTTTAAATTAGTTCATTTTGATGTTTGGGGTCTTTATTCTATTGAATCTAAAACGGGTCAACTACCTTTGTAACAAGTTGGGCTTCATTAATATCTACGCTCCAACTTGAGGGGGAGTGTTGAGATATATTAGGGATATTATTAGTGAGATATATTAGGGATATGATTAGTATTGATATCATTGAGATATATTAGGGATATGATTATGATTATATATATCTCTCTAAATGTATAAATACCCTATTAGGGTACATCAATGAGAATGGGAATTTCAGAATATTTCTTTTCTCATCTAACAATAATCAATGAGAAAATCAATCTTATTTGAACTACAAGAAAAAAAATGAAGAACACCGGAATAAGATTTGAAAGTAGTTGAGAATCAATCTGATCCAAAAAAAAAAAACGGTGGAGAAAGCAATCTAACAACCAAGCAAGCATAGCTCAGCAGTTTGAGTAAATGAAATAGAGATCCCAGGAAACTAAGACTGGCATGAAGAAAAAGGAGATTTGAGTGAAAGTACTAGGTACCAAAAAAATTAGTCATAATCATCAAATGGTTTGGGAAAAATAATTTTACGAAGAAATAGATGCTGACAAGACAGATTTCAGTTCAAATGAACCTCTTTTGACTCTGCTCCAACAAAATCTAGGAAACTGCAATTATAAAAGTTAAACTAGCCAGTTTTATGCAGTTTTTACAGCAGCTTTCATTTCTCTTTTAGCAAGCCTGATGTGTTGCCAAAAAGGGAATAAAATGCTTATCGATCAAAGTTTAACACTGCTGATCTATCAGGAACTACATCATTTGGCTATTAAAAAGCACTAAAGACTCAAAGTGATAATATGATAGTTAATTGACAGCTTAAAGAGGTAGCGCATGGGAGTCACAAACCACAGGAACCCTCTCTTTCAACTTCACTGAGAAAAGAAGCTATATGTTTGAAGTAGATTGACCGAAAACAGTTAAGATGGTATGGCATTATGAGCAAACACTTACTTCATTAGTTCAAATTCACCATCAGGTGGCACGAAGCTAACAGTCTTCTCTGAGTTGAACCTCGTCAAATTTACACATTGATGGAAAGTGACATCATCAAGCTCAATAGTTTTACCGCTGCAAAATATATTTAGTTGATGAGAAAAAGGAAAGCATCAACTATTCAGAACATTTTTGAATAATATTTGTAATGGATGAAAACAGGGAAGACTGAACCATAAAACCAAAAAAGAAACCATCATCACAATGATGGGCACCTAGGTGGGATAGGGAACCCTGCCCCAAAAGCTAACTATTGAGGTGGGAAAACCAACAACTTAAATGCCCCATTGAGCATCCCATTCTACTCAATGTGAGACTTGGTATCTTATACTACCAAGTCTCCATCAATTGGCCCCATGGAAAGCTGACGTCTCGGTGGTTGCATTTCATGGCATTTCATTCGGCCTCTTATCAGTCAGAACCCTCCGTGGGTAGCCCTCTCCGGAGAGATCGTTAAACAGGCTTTGATACCAATTGATGGGTACCTAAGTGGAATGGGGAACCCTGCCCCAAAAGCTAACTATTGAAGTGGGAGAACCAACCAACATAAATACTCCATTGAGCATCCCATTCTACTCAATGTGGGACTTGGTATCCCATGCTACCAAGTCTTCATCACATAAGCAAGAGAGTGATAAGGGAAAACAGTACATATGAAAAGAACCTTTTGGTGGGACGAGATTTAAGTTGCGACTCTTTTTCAAGACCAATTTTGTCATTCAAACCCAACTTCAGATCAGGCATTCCAGAAAGGAAACACTTCATGAGAATCTTCCCTGTCACATCACACCGCAAAACACTTCCTGAAATCATAAAAAGGTTAGCATGATACACAATAGACATCAACATGGAAGCAATTAGAATGCACAACCTACCTTTTGAAGACATAAGAAGATTTACACTTTCCACAATATCCAGGAAAACCTGCAATAAGTCATCGTTAGAGTTAGTGTGCCAAATTCAATAATCATTAAGATAAGATGCTAGGTAACATAAAATTCACCTCATTCTTTTTGTAGACAAGACCTTCTCTCCGCCATCCAACAGCTCCAGTTACTTGTAAAGTTGCATTTGGAACAGGTCTATCTGTGGGCTGTTCCTCATTGCACAACGAAGTAAAGGATTTAACAGGATACTCAATCAAGAAAACATATAATAATTAAACTTGGAAGAGGTAATGGAAATTGTGCGGGCAGCTGTATACACAGCAGTTCAATTTTATGTTAGTTTTTGTAAGTGGTTCAACAGCCTACAGTTAATAAGTGGAGTAGAAAAGTGGTGAAAATATAAATATGCAAAACAAATGTCATCCAAGAATTAGGTGATAGTTCAATTTCATATATTCGTGCAATCATCTATGACGTATTCTATATTTCCCCTTTAGCATTGTCATTTTTTAGTGACCAGTGTTCATCCCACCACATCCCATTTCATGTTCTTACTATGGTAGTGACAATAGCATGTGTGGACTAACCTTGGATGAGAAAGGGGACCGCACTCCTTCCTGAGTAATGTAAAGCTTTAAGATCTCTGGTGAAAGATTTTGCGGGTAACCAAAGTCCATGATTTCTGCAAATACACATCATGTTATTCATATGTGATTTTCCCATTTATACAACTAGGTCTTTCATTGTTATACATGGTTTGACTTGGCAAAAATATATTTTCCCAGTCACTCATTGCATAAATATAGAAAGCATGCACTACAAAACATCTCGTACTTATGGGGCAATAAAATTGTATGGTAAGCAATAGCCAGCACCCAGTTTTATAACTATGTGAGATAAATCTTAAAATTCAAAGAAAAACATGGAAGGATATTTATAAGATTCTTGGGTATAAGAAATATGAAAAATAAAAAGGACTTTAAAGGGAATTTAATTTCCCAAGAACATGGAAGGACTTCATTTATTTTATTTTATTTTTGGTGCTAACATGGAGGGACTTTAATTCTAAAGGAAATATAAGTTTTTACCCTTGATAGATATTATGCCTCAATTATTTAGTTTCTGAATCTTAAAATATAGAATTCTGTCATTGAAAGGGATGTCTCAGTCATTTGCTTCTTGAATCTTGAAAATATAGAATTCAGTCCATTATGGTCTTTTGACACACTAATACTAGTTCCCATCAATAAAATGCTCAAGGATCAATGACATTTCTAACATTTAGGGACCAAGTCATTGAAGCATAAATCATTCTGAGACCAAAAATACATTTTCTCCTAATTCAGTTGCCATATGAATCACATACCATCCAGAAGCTCATAAATGAGAACAAAATTATTGCGAATTGCATCTTCATCAAAAGCTCCACCAAAATATGATTTAAATAGTGCAACAGCCTGTAAAGAAAGAAGTACAAGTGTCATAGACCAAAAAGATCAAACTTTTGAATCAGTGCAGATGATGAATGACATACGAGGAGAACAGCAATAGTTAAATACAAGCTGC
>JANTPZ010005920.1:0-15388 GCA_025593235.1 Vachellia pachyceras
AATTTTATAACCAACGTTTGCAATAATTTAATAGAGTTGTTAAAATTATACAGTTTTTAAACGATTATATCTATTTTTGCAATATTTAAAAATTAATTATATAAAAATTCCATTGTTAAAATTACATTTTTACCCGTTAATTATTCAAATTATTTATTATGGTTAAATGTTGGACGACTGTTTTGGGTCGTCATTGTTGATCATAATTTAAGAGTGCATTTATTTAATTTTAAACTTTTTGGTGGGGATGAAATGAATCTTCGTACGATTTGCATGATGTCGTGTGCGCTTAATATTTATTTAGGTTCTTAAATTATGCACCATAATTAATAGTCACTAGTATTTTTTTAGCAGCAAGGCAATCATTCACAATTTTGATTATATTAAAATTAATAAATTTCACATCATATTATAAAGTCTTAAATAATATATAATATTAGAAATTGTTTTTGGTTGTATAAATTGCTTTATTTTCTATTTATAATAAAATTTGTAATAAAATACGACTGCAAATTGAAATAAAATCGTTTTTATAATATTTCACATCAATTCGACTGCAACTTGGAATATTTTCTATTTATAATAAAATTTGTATGTTTGTTTCTAAAAAAAGAGTATCATTGATGAGTGGAACAGCTGTCATTAATAGCTTTTAGAACATTTTCATAAATAAATTTATTTCTTGAGACCTTATAATAATTCTACCTTATATAAAAGTCGAATAAATGATTTTAAATGAAAACAATTTAATTTCCCTTAAAAAAATTAAGAAAAGTGTGCTATCAAAATCGAATCAAAATGTAATCTTAAAAGAAAAGGCAGAATGATCATTATACTTTACCGGTCACTCTAATCATATGATTGTTAATTTATTTTGTTTTGGACCATTAATTTCAGCTTTTTCTCAATATATATTCTGTCAATTGGCTTTAATAAAAAAAAAACCCACCCTTTTCCTCTAGAACTGTGTGGGATTTTTTTAGAAGTATGTGATATATCTTCAATGATGTATAGACACTTCTTATTTTACACAAAATTAATGGTGGATGAAAATAAGTTGCATTTATTGTGAGACACCTTAATTTCTAAACAAATTTTACGTACCTTTCTAAATTGTTAAAAGTCACAGTTGAGGAGTATAAATTCAGTATTTCAAGCCAAACGCACGTTCACCGGTATTTTTTCGTAAAACGAGATAATCTCCTTAACATATTTACTTCGACTTATGTAAAAGTACTTCTCTATCGCGTTTTCAAACGAGCACCTTATATTGCAATTTGTCATTGCATGTTCTTTGGCTGTTCTTCAATTTTTGGGTAATTAAATCTTATTCTTTAGGATTTCATGGTAAATTTCTGCGGCTAGTTACTTTTGTATTTATAAAAACATATTTAAATGAAATATGTATATATCAAGTAAGTGTTACCATTTAAACCTATTCCACAAGAAAAGGGATTTGGTTTCCTCTTCATTTCGTGGCCCAAAAATTTGCTTATTTTCCGAAATCAACTATTGACTCATTTTTCACAATACGATAAATTAATTTTTTATTTTTAGTTAAGAGAAGCGTTCCATTTAATATATTTCTCTAATGGTACTTTAAATATGAATTATCTTTAATAGGAGAGAGAGAGAGAGTGTGTATATATATATATGTACGTATTGAAAGAAGATTGGGTAGCTAATTAACTTGGATGTTCTAAATTCATTTAAAATATTTTTTAAGAAATGAATAAGCAAATTATACTCAAAATAATAAAATTGCCGTTACAATCCAAACGAAAAAGTAAAGGGATTACCTTAATTTTGGGAATTTAAAGGCAGCGTGTGCATTATGAGCATCAACGTCAAATTGTCAATCATTTTATATTTCACAATTATTTTGTTTTAATGTTATTTGAATATAATTGCAATATTGGCAAAACAAGATTCTTCATCTCACACGTCAACACGTGAGAAAATTAATCTTTTAATATTATAATTTTGATTCGATTGTAACTCTGTCATTATACTTTAATCCGTGCAAGTTAGTACTTGTTTTTAACTTTGTTTTAATCTAATATCCGAAGTTTGATTCACTGCAATTTCATTCATATAGTTTTACTCATTTTATAATTTAATCTCAATATTTTAAAAAAAATCATATGTAAATAAAAAAAGAAAATGAAATCATGTGTATAACAAATGTTAGGTGCTAAATTATAACATGATGAAAAATATAGGAATCGAAGCCAAAATTCAAGAATAGAATTAAAACTTTGGGAGGTCCTCCTAGATTGCCATCCTCCTGCTTGCCATGCATGCCATGTTATTTAATTAGGGATAGAATCTCAATATAATTTTTTTTGGTTCCATAAGCACATTTATCATTTTATTAGAAGTATTGTTAAATGTTAAATATATAGGCTATCTATAACCGTGGGATGGAATCATAATATAGTGTTTATGCAAAAACCATGTTGTTATTGTAATTCTTGGGGGTGCTTGGGAAAGCATTTCTAAACTCTAAATATGCATTTAACAGTATTTTTTATAAATCGAGATAATTCATTGATAAACTTATCTCATAAATAGTAAAATTACTTCTTCACCACTTTTTCACTTTTTCGTTCACCTAAAAAAACATCATACAACATGGGTTTGTTGTGCTATATATATATATATATTAAAGTTTTATTAAAAAATTCTAAACTTTTTCCTTGGCCGGCAAATCCATCTGAATTTGGTAACTTTAAATATGACAAATTGGGATATTTTGATGTGAAACACATTTTGAATAAAAGCTTATCATTATTTTTGCCCAAAACAACTCTGTTTTCAGCTTAACAAAGAAAGAAAAGGATATAAAACGCTGTGTGTGGTGTCCAAACTCTTTGGGGTTAAATATTTGTGGTGTCCATAAAACGCAACGTGTGGCGCCGTTTCCATCATTAAACCTTGTGCCCTTTAAGTGAGCGATCACATTCTGACCTAACCTGTGGTCCAAATTCTATAACTATATGTCGTCTAATTATAACCTATATTTTTACAAATTTATATTTATCATTAGATTAGGTATGTATATTTATAAGTTAAAAAATTAATTTAGAGATAAATGATAAATACATCAGTAAATAATTTTTTTAATTTCTATTGATTCTTCTGTTAGGGATTAAATGGAACCATATATTTTATATTTTGATTAGTTATCCATCATCGTCGTCGTACTACTCCCGGCCTAACTAGTCATCCAATCCAAAATTTAGGCCTTTCTTGTGGAGCGTGAACATGCAACGTAATCTTTCTTAAATATTAATGTGTAATACTAGACTTCTATATTTAATTTATTTGTTTGAAAACACTTAGCTTTCGTCCAAAAGTATGTTTAACAGTATTTTTTCGTAAAACGAGACAATCTCCTCCATATATTTATCTAGGTTAACGTAAAAGTATTTCTCTACCGCTTTCCCAAACGGACCCAGTATAAAATATAATTGGAAATTGATCTTGATATTAAATTTAATATTTATTTCTCATATTTATTAATTTTTTAAAATTGCCCAAATTCATACTCCTTCAACAAAATCAAGTAAGGGATGGGAGGGAGGGATCATAATTGAGAAAGATGATTCAGGTGTTTGATAGAAAAAAATAGTCTATCATATAATCCATTTTAACTAACTTTCTTAATATGATTAAATTAGTTAAATATTTCTTACATTAAAGAACATATGAGTATATTAGTTTATAAATTAGCTAAATTATTTTGGGATAAAATGATAAATACGAGAAGTGAAATAGATTGAGATATTATATTTATAATTAAATTCAAATTTTAACTGCTTTGTACCGTGCATTAGATTATATCATAGATTAAAAATTTTTAAAATTAATGTTATCTATTGATAATTATTATGGGTTGTTGTAAATTTTATATTATATGATAGTTCCTTAAGTTAAAATTTAAATAATGAATTTAAACCGAGTCAAAACTATAAAGATTGACACCAATGTGTTCATTTGGACCAACCATCTTTTGATTTGTTGGAATTGTCATAGCCCAACCCACCAATGGTATGATGGTGTAATTTGCAACCCCAGAATGCAATCCATATGGCCCATTATATTGGAAGCCCACAAAACCCTCAGTAAATTTCAAACTTGTAACAAATTCATTGTATCACCTATCGTCTGTGGGTTCAGCCGGCGAGACACTCTCATCAAAGGGAGAGGGTTCAATACTGGGGAAGGTCACTTTGTTGTGGCTCCAGTCGTGGCGCTTAAGGAGGCATCCTAGCTCCTGGGTGCTTAGGTAAAAGCCTGAGGGTAATTGATGGCTCACCTTGCCTAACATTAGTATGACGTAAGAGGAAGAGAGATTTTGCCCTACCCTTGGCTTGTGGGTGAGCCCAATCCCCTAGCTAAAATTTTTTTACCAAAAAAAAAAATTCATTGTATCAGCCACTAACATGATTGGGTTTAGCAGAAAAGGATGTTCTCAATATTGTATGAGTATCAAATATGATTGCCACTAATAAAATATGATTTGTTTAAAATAAAATAATTTTTTATGTTATGAAACGATTATAAAAAATGTTTCAAGAAAAAAAAACCCAATATCAATTAAATGATTTTTATTTGAAAAATGAATAAATAGAAAATTTTATTTTCGGGAGAATTTTACTTGAATTTTTTTTTCTCATCAATAAGACAATATTTGTGTGATATATAGTTTATTTTCTTTTGTTTTTTTAACGTTAATGAAATTATTTGATATATAGTTTGCACATGAGTCAGTTTTTTAGTATCAGAATGGTTTGATTTCCTTCTCATAGAAAAATGAATCAATTCAAGTTCTTCCAAAAATAAAACCTTCCATTATGAATATTCAACTAAAAATTATTTAATTTACTTTGAGGGTTATGGTTTCCTTTTTTTTTTGCTTGAATTATTCTTGATGATCCTTCTAAAACATAAAAAATTCTTTAATTTTAAAAAAATCATATTCTTTTTCAACAATGTTGACACATACACACTTGTTGAAAAAAATAAATTATAGAGCAATTAAACTCATTTAAGAGGAAAGAGGAGATTAGGAGAGAGGCAATAAAGTTATTTACCCATATTATGGAATCCCAAAATTGAATCAATAACTCAATTAAGGATTTATTGAATTTACCAATATAATTTAGATTTTTTTCTATTTTAGGTAGCTTTATATGGGATTTTCCCTTTAAAATTTTAATCTAGACTTCCAAATAAATTTTCGTTAAAAAACATTGGAGGTAAACATATAACAAAAAATGGCCCAGGGTTTGCAATTAAGAGCTTGTTTAGATGTAAGGTTGAAAATAATTTTTACAGATTTCGAGCTAAAACCTATATTTTGGAGAATAGATTTTGGAGCTTTAACAGATTTTGAGGAAAAATATATGTTTTGAAAAATGATTTATGTTTGAGAAGTTATTAGCTTTTACGGATTCCGAGGCAAAAAAGTGGGTAGGAAAGAGGAAAGTAGGAAAGAGAAAGAAAAAAAGTAGGAAAGAAAAAACCTAAGTTTCAAACTGAGGTTTTGTAACAAAAATAGCTTTTGAAAAAAATTTTTTGCTTGTACAAAACCTTGGTTTTGATGTAAAACCTAGATTTTTAAAATCAAACCTAGGTTTTAAAATTGGTTGCCAACCAAACCCTTAGAGAAAGAAAGAAAATTTAGCCCATTAGGTCAGTTAAGCTCATTCCATTTTAGGTATACTCATTCATTTTTAATCACCGGTTTAATTCGATTATATGGAATCACGCATTCTATTGATAAGTGTTTGAATAGTGTAGCCGTGTAACCTAATATAATCTTAAATATGAGGGATTACATTAAATTAAGTATTTCTTATTGCATAGATTTGGTCATGTAACGTGGATTACAATTTATATAAATTTACTTGTGTGCATTTGTAACTTTCATAAACCCACTTTTAGACATCTATATCATTTGTTTTTAGTTTCGATAGAGTTCAAAAATTTATTTCATTTTTTTTAATTTTTCTCGATGAAATGTGAATTTTGTTTGATGACACATGTCTCTAATCGGAATTCTGGTGCATTCGGTAGGGCTTGTTTGGTTGGGGGGAAGGGGATGGGAGAGGATAAAAAAATGAGCCCCTCTCCTTGTTTGGTTTAAAATTTGGGGATCAAAAAATCAGCTCCTCATTCCTTTCCCTCCCCTTATTTTGGTTCCTTCCAAATTAGGGTTTTTTTTGAAGGGAACCAAAATATTAGGACCAATTTACCCCACCAAATTTCTTATATTTCCATTGTACCCACGGTTTCTTGTTAAAAATGCTTCTCACGTCTCACCACTGACTACTCTGCTTCTTCCTCCTCACTGCTCTCCAGTCTCCAGAACCAAAATATTGGTGAATACTGTGTTGTGGCACCAGACACTGAAATCTTCTGTGAAGGAGAACCCATCAAACGTGAAGATGGAGAGATTAAATGAAGTTGGCTATGATGATGTAGGTGGTGTTAGGAAGCAGATGGCTCAAATTCGTGAGTTGGTAGAGCTTCCTCTTAGACACCCACAGCTCTTCAAATCCATTGGTGTTAAGCCTCCAAAAGGTATCTTGCTTTATGGACCACCTGGTTCTAGAAAGACTCTGATTGCTAGAGCAGTAGCTAATGAAACAGGCTCGTTCTTCTTCTTGATTAATGGACCAGAAATAATGTCATAGCTGACTGGTGAGAGTGAATGCAACTTGAGAAAGGCATTTGAGGAGGTTGAAAAGAATAAATAGTACGAGTAAATAATATAAATCAACGTATAAGGGTAAACTAGTAAATTGGTTATTAATTTCACTCTCTACCAAACAAAACATCATTAAAAAACATTTCCCTTCCTTCCTCTCTAATTAAATCAAATAAGGTAATCTTGTACCCTTCCATCCCTATCCATTCTTCCTATCTATTCCCTCCCCTTGTCTTCCGTCAAACCAAACATAGCCGCAAACTCCATGGTCGATGGGGAATAAAGTCAGATCGAAGTTGGGATCTTCAAAGCCAAAGAACTGACATTTTAGATATCCATACTCAAGAGCAGAACCTATTTGAATTTGAAGGGGGAGTTGCAAAGTAAAGGCAATGAATTTTGCAAATTCCCTGTTGTTTTCTCCTATATTCTTCTTCCTAATCATGTCTCTGTTCTCGGATCGCACTTTAGGGCAGCAGATGTAATCTCTACTGTTTCTGTGTCAATTTCATTCTGATTTGTGCGATCTGTGTGAATTGTGATAATTGAACTTTTACCCTTTTTTTTGTTCTTCTTGGATTGGGCAGAGATTTGGGAAGCGAGGGATCTCAAAATGGGTTCGGACGCAGAGTTCTAATGAGTTTTAAAGAAAAGCCCTCAGGGAGTAACGCCACCTTTGAATGCTCTCCTTCTGGACCCTGCGTTCCCTGCCTCTATTCCGAGAAGGTGGCTTTTCAGTTCCTTTGAAATTGTGGATTGATCTTTTTACTATATACCTTTTTCTTTCATTATATCATACTATGATTTTTAGTTATTATTGCACTTGAGATTTCTTGTGAATTGATCTCTGAGACCGTGAATATATAGATGGTTGTGTTTAAAATTAATTTTATAGTATATCTGTCATTTCCTTCACTGGTTAAACCATCCAACCTTCTAGACCAGAAATGGCGGTTCAGATAGGAAGCACCCAATACAATACTTTTAGGGCCGCCCCCAAACACCCCCCCGGGCGCCAAAAAAAAAAAAGTACCTGTATCAACCATTTTTCTTTTGTGCAAGATGTTTTGAACCATTCGGAGAGGCACTGAATCACTGGTGCATGCTGAACTGTGACAAGATGAACCCGTAAGACATTTTGTCATGTCGATAGAGATGAGTGTTTATATTTAATTTGAACGGAAAATAATAATTTTAATTTGTTTTATGTTTCAACTGTTTTGTAGCTTGTTACTAACATCTTATTTCATCTTTGAAATATTTATTTAATGTTCATTTTTCTTTTATATTGTTTAGTTTGTGAGTGTGTATTGCTGTATTATGCGGACGGTGTTATACCTTATATGTTTGTCTGTTTTGGCGTTTCTTAGCTGTTTCAAAATAGGAAATGTTTTCTTGCATATTTGTCTGCAACTTTCTTCCTTGAAGCTAAAACACTGATGTAATGTCTGAGGGCTGTGAAATGTGATAAGCTGATGAAATGAGGTTTGAAGTCCTGCTTTTTAGTCTTCCTCAGTCCTCACCCAAAAGAAGTCATTTGAAGCTTTTAAAGATTTGAACATCTTTGTATCTCTACATCTTTGTTTCCATTTTCTCTTCTCTGTGATCCCTATGAAGTGCATTTTGCCTAGTTGTTAATTTGATCTTTATTTTATTCTTATATATTTGTTTCTTTGGTTTAAAGGGTGATGAGAAATATCGCTGCAGTGAAACTGGCTACCGAATTCCATTGAAATGTGTTGAAAGTGAAGATTCTGTGAAAAGTTCAAAGAAATCAGATTCTCAAAATTCTCAGTCTACTCTGGATGGTTCATCTACTTCAGATACGGGGATGCAAGCTTACATCACTTATAGAAGCTGTATACCTTCAACTACTGAAGGCGAGCTGTCAGTCCTTCGTTTTGAGGTAATTTACATTTTTGCAGTTTTTTGTATTTGGATTAGCTTATTTTAAGTAATTTTACAGTGTTCGAGGCAAATATGTGAGATGAGTTTTGTTTTTACTTGTGTAAAAGTGCTTTTGGGGTTTCTCAAACAAGCACTTATAGCTGGGCTTGAGTCAGATCATTCAAGGAGTTGGGTGTTATTTGTTCTTGAACTAGTTATGTCATCAACTAATTGACGATCTGCTGGGCAAGACCATGCATGTAACATCAGCGATATTATGTATAAGAATTAATAAGTTATAAACATAGTCTTGAGTAGGGCTGCTGTAATTGATCAAAGTCATCAGTCATTTTTAATAGGAGTGTTTCTGGAGTAAATGTGCAAAGTAGAGCTAGTAGGAGTAGCATGGGTTATGGGCCTAACCCGCCCAAAAGTGACAGTTTGGATTGGTGAAAGTATGACCCATATGATGACTGGTCTTTTCAAACTTTGTAGAAGCAAAACAAATTGTGAATCATAGATTAAGAGCCATTAACATTCTAAGATATTGGATCCTCCTAGAGTGAGAACATTTCATGTGGTTACCATCATATATAATCCTAGTCCCACTTCAAGAGGGATCTTACTTGAATTGGGATGATGGGTGATAACACTATAAAACAGATTGAGTCCTTGTTCATCTATCTACAGTCCTCCTTCTGCTTTAAATTGCCTTTACTCTTCTAGCATTAGAACAAGCCCACATTCCACAGTTACTCATCAGTTATTATTAGCATGCTTCCTACATGTTTCACTGTCAAAGAACCTTTGCTATTGTATTGGGCATCTACTTTTATCCTCCACATTCCATAAGTGCAAGAGGAATGTCCATCTCGCAGAAGATTAATTTACAATTCGGTTGACACTTAAGAGCAAAATTTAATTTGGTATGCTCATACATGCATGGATATACTACTTGAGATTGTGCTACTCATTATCTTTGATTCTTTACTTGTTGGTCCTTATATAATCCATTAAGTAATACTCCATTCGATCCTAAATATAGGAGCTAGGTAAGGGGTTAACTTTGGTTCTAAATATAAGGCCTCAATCTAATTGTCTTCCAAATTTATGATTTTTATCCCAAAGTATCTCTATTGATTGCACATATTAAGAGGGTTTCCTCTGAAGGATAGTTTAATGGATATGATTAAAGAGGGTATTTTAGTTCAACTAACATCCATTTGTCACAAATAACTAATTTAACTAATTTTCTTAATATTTGTAAATTAATTATCTAACTCTTATATTAAGGATTGGGATAGTGGAATTTAAAAGATTTATCCTTATCAATCAGTAAAGCTTCCTGTGCCCATAAAACTGCTAATTGCTCATACAGATGATTGATGTTAATTGATCACCAATAGCCATATGCTGCCATCGTTGCCAGCAAGTGCAAGTCTTTTTGAAGGGCGCTCTCTGATCTGTTATTTTAATCAATTACTGTATACTCAGCAAGCATCGCTGTCATAATGAACATTCCAGTGTTGCTGTGTGTCATGAAAAATTAGTCAAAACTTTCATTCTTTTGCTAAAATTTTTAAATTCTATTGGAGAAAACTTGACCATGAAGATTTTTATGAATGCTTTGAATGTATGACCCATTTAACTAATTCGATTAGATTTAGGAATCTAGTTAATTTAGTTTGTTATAATAAATATAACATGTTTTTACTAAAATACCCTTTTTTGTATGGGATGATCGTTGGCTTAACCATTGTTATAAAAGAATAAGGGTTACCTTGTTGAGGAAGTATTCATATGGGATGGTTTGGGAGGAAATAATAAATTTGTGAGATAGATATTGCATTTAGGTCAAAGACTAACTTTTCAATTTGGTCTTACATTAAGGGTTGGAGGAGTATATATTTGGTACCCTGCTTTTTGATTGTTAACTATAGATGAGAATAAGCATTGATATGTATTTTGTGAAACACTTTGGACAGGGGATTGTGTTTTTGTTGTTGCTCGTCAGTGGATCATTCATATATCTGAGAAAAAAGAAAGCAGTTTCAGTGTCACGTTATGCAGCAGTAAGATCGTAAAGACTTTCTCTGTTGACAAACAAGTCTCTTGTAATTGTAAGATGAGATCTGCTCCAAATATAGTTTATTTTGGTTTTTAATATTAAGTTTCAAGTTTTTCATATTATATTTCTTTTTTTGCTCCTTCTATTGTTGACACTTAACACCACTATTATTCTATTGACTCACACAGGACATTAGCTGTATAGTTCTTTGTATTTTACAAGTTAAATTGGTTTCTATGTATTCTCTATAGTTGTTCAATGCTGTACGCTTTTTGCTCAGAAAGGTTTTCTTTGTTTTCCCCCTTCCAAATTTGAAGTGTGGCATTGCTTTGTGGATTTTGTGTAATTTGTTCTGTGTTTCATTTATACGCCTCAATTCACTAGGTTCGTCTTTATTGTGTATGAGGTGGAACTCATAGGAACTTGTCACTGAAAGCCCAGAAATTACATTTTGGTCAGCAAAAATTGAAACGGATAACTGAACGTTTATGTTTGGACTGGGAATCCAATGAACATACGTCCTAGAGAACTGAGTATACAAAACTTCGCAGCCAGTGGAAAATGACTCGACAACTCCGAATATAACGGTACAAGAGTAGATCAATCTCTTATGCTAGGTAGTGTTCTTCCATACTGAATAAACTTCATTAAACTTGAACATAAACTTTTAAGGATTATTCAATTTTCTGCAAAGTCGTGTTCTTAATTTCCCATTGGGTTCATGTCTAATTTCGCCTGGCACGTTTCCACTTGAATGTTGTTTGGAAAGTTTTTTAAAGAGCGATATTGTTCTGAAAATTTTCAAATCGTAACAATCGAGGTGAAAGCATTTTGCATGAAGAGAAAATCTAATTTTCTTTGGCCTTTCAAATATCTTCTTCAAATCAGATGCAATCCTTTTTTTCTTTTTTGCCAACAAGAAGCAATCTTATTCTATGACTTTTCATAACTCGGCTGATCCCGTTGAATATAGAGGTGCTATGGAAATTCAAGAAAATGGCAATTCAGTACTACCATGGGATCATTTATTAAGGGTCCTTTTTAACAGAATTTTTATGGAAGAGCCAAGCAGTTGCAGACACTGATTTTCATTTCAAATGTTTGAGGGCATCTATATTTTAGATTCACAATACCAGTCTTGTTTTTTTTTTTCGGTTGCCCACCCGGTTCACCGGAGCATTGCTCCGACTACGTTCGGATCCGACCCGCGTCGCGCACCTGGCATGGTGGGTGAGTCTCCCAACGGTGGCTGCTGCATACACAAGGCTCGAACTCGAGACCTTACTTAAGCTGGAACAAGCCGCTTACCACTTGATCCAACCAGCCGTTGGTAATACCAGTCTTGTTGATGCTTCCTCCAAGCTTCCGTTAGTCATTCACTGTGTTGAGAAGTGTTTTGTACAGCTTCATGCTAATACCCATTCCAATTTCAACATAATTTGGCATAAAATTAATATCCTCCATTTGTGTCAATACTATTTCATTTCCATGTTTTCTCAGTATTTCTGGTTCTAATGTTCGTCTTCTTACTGTGTGTAACATGTAAACTTCATTTCGTGGTTTAATTATCATTTTATCTTGAATAAAAAATAAAAAAAAAACCAAAAACGTTGTTGCTAAGAATATGCCACGTGGCCATGGCCAATCACCAACGATCCATTGCTGTCATCACTCCTCGTTCGTTTAGTTCCAACAGATAAGGCATGGCGTCGCTACTCTCACCCTCCTTCGCCACCGTCAACCACCGGTCTTTTCCATCCTCCTCCGGTTCACTCTTCCCCATATTCTCTTCAAAGCCCATCCCCAGACCCCTCCGGCCATTCACGAGTGTCCACGTGTCCTCTCCGACCAACAAGGCCGCCGCAGGCACCGCATCAGCCCCAAAAAAATCCGCCGGAGAAACCGTCTACTTCGACGGCGGCGCCCACTACGGCGATCTCCTAGCCAACCTGCTTCTTGGTTTCACTCTCCTATGGTTGCCGTTAACCCTCGCGGCCGTTTCCAGGGCGTTCTACCTCAGGTACCGGTTCACAAATCTCCGGGTCACGGTGATTTCAGGCCTTACAGGTCAGGAACGAAGCGATTTCTCGTACAATGTGATCAAGGACGTTCAGGTGGTTCCTAGATTCATCGGCGAGTGGGGCGACGTAGTGATTACTCTCAAAGATGGGACTAAGGTAGACCTGAGAAGTGTCCCTAAGTTCAGAGAAATCGCCAAGTATTGCCTCGCCATGGCGGAGAAACCTGTCGTCCTGAAGGAATCTGGGTCTAAAGGGTTCTAAAATTTTCCCAAGAGGTATGCACGTGTTCTTCTATGTCTGTGAATGTTGTAAGATCTTCAAATTTTATTACAAGCTAATTGTAATTCTGTGTTTTGGCTGGTATTGTTATATTCACACACCTTTATAAACATAGTTATTTTATATATTCATTTTATAGTTACATGATCACTGAAAGCCATTTGCTTCTTGTATCCAAATTGATGAACTCCCTGAAGTGTTTTTCTTAACTATATAACAACAAATTCTTGTTGAGGTTGCAGATATATGATCAAATCGGTGTAATATTGCATTACACACACATGCTGTATATGAAGTAGGAAAAAAAGTTGAGTAGGTGTTAGCTAAAACGACCCCCCCCCCAAAAACACACACACACACACACGAATGTGGTTTCCATTGAGATAGTAATTTCCAATGCACGTGACTGAAAGAGCATTAAAAAAAAATACACATCTTTTTACAAATAACAAACTAAATTAAAAAGATAGAAGTGACTATAATAATTAATAAATCCAATATATGTCATGATATCTGATCAATTGGATAATAATGTTCAGTTTGGTTTCTTTTGCCTAGAAGGATGGAAGTTGGTTTACCTATTGGGATAAATAGTAGGTACACTTAACGATGGTTAAATTGAATGAAATGGATTCGATATCCCTTAATCAAAGTCATAGATTCTAAGCATCATGAGAGAACCATCCACAGTCTTTTCCATTAATACTCAAGTACCCAATCTAGTCCTTAATATAAGAATTGGTTGAGGAGTTAGATTCTAAATATAATAATTCAATTCATTTTCATTAAACGTTAGTTTCAAAGCAAAAGAAGGTATTTTAAAGAAACCAATCCACTATTTTTACAGATAACTAAACTAATTTTCTTAACATATGCAAATCATTCCTACATCAAAGACCGGAGGCATATATGGATTAGGCAATAACATATGATATTAGAGAGTGACACCAACAAGAACATAAAATGAAGGTACCAGAAATTAAAGAAGAATTTAACCTCAGCATAAACAATGTGGAGAACAGAACCGGGAGCTTTGCCATCACCTTCAAGAACTTGAATGCTATTGTAGTAATGAGGAAGAGCTTTGGGGAAGATGGTGGTGGATTCCCTAATGGTTTCCCGGAACTGTCTGCATTCCCTAATGGAAGGCCAAATTATTGTCACAAGCTGCCCGTCTCGTCTCAAGCCATATGTGATAAAATTGATACCTTGTGTATTAGTTTTTTTTGGGGTTCTGGGAATAATAACAAAATTCATCTTCTTTGAAAGGAATTCCTCTACCTTCCAGTCTCAGAGGGGAGTCTAGGTATCAGACCCACTAGTTGTGTTAATCGGGCTCTTCTTGCAAAGCAGATCTGGCGGTTTATCTCATCCCCCTCATCTTCAATTTTAGCATCAACTTTGAAGGTCAAGTGTTTCTCTCCTAATGATTCTCCCTTGCTAAGGAGACCATTTAATTTCTCATGGATGTGGAAAGGAATTCTTGAATCAGCCGATCTTGTTGTAAGTAACTTAAAGTGGATAGTTGATGATGGTTCTTCCATTACTCAACCACCTCCTTTGATGGCCAATGCACCGATATTCTGACACTAGGGTTGAGTTGCTTCATGTGTCAGATCTCATATTACATTTCGCTTTCAATAGCAATCCTTTCAAGTGGAATTTAACTGCTCTATCTTCCTTTCTATTTACCAGATGTTACCTTGCAAATTTCTAGGATTCCTCTTTCGTTCTTCAGAATAGAGGATTCCTTTACATGGAGTGGTAATAATTTGGGTCTCTATTTGATCAGAGATGGTTTCCTTATGTGCTCAGATAACTTTTTAACTTCAAGAAGGAACGTCGATCGTTTCTGGAAATTCCTATGGTCATTTGAATGTATCTGCTTCTTGTCCTTTTGGATGTCAGGTTGATGAAACATTGGATCGTCTCTTCTTCCAATGTCATTTTGCTAAACTAATATGGTTTGGATGTTTGAATCTTAGTCTGGATAGCATCACATTGGAAGATCTTATGGTTTGGCTAAGGAATATGACTCTGAAGCGTGATGGACACATTAGGGTCGTTCATGAAATAATTCTCATTATTAATATCGTTAGGATGAAAAGGAATCAAATTATTCATCATGGGAAAAGGGTGACTCCTGAACAAGTCATCAAGGAGATAAAGGTTTCATTATTCTTCTATGAACTTTTTGCTGGTTCTACAAGCAACCCAGCACCTACTAGGAGGATCGATTCACCTTTTTGTGGAGACTTAAAGGATGGGTTATGATGATTTCTAAGATTAAAAGAAGGAGAACAACTGAGTGTCATGGGATAATATGTTATAGCAATTCCTTTTTGCATCGGTTAACATGGACACGGAAATATTCGGATCCTCATCTTTTCCTTCGAATGTGCTGTAGGGCTGGAC
>JANTPZ010005921.1:0-14651 GCA_025593235.1 Vachellia pachyceras
TTAATTTCTTTAATCTAACTACTTAAAAATAATATTAATTACAGCTGTGCGTGTGTGTAAAAGCTGCATTGATAATACACGAAACGGTGCCTAACCTCTATTACTTCCCGCCATGAATGTAGATTTAGTAGGTTTAAGACACGAGAGAGGGGCAAAAGACATGCCGGTTTGCATTTTCTTATTCTTAGTGTTTATACTAATAGAGAATCCACCCAAGCTAGCTAGTTGATTTAGCATTTGTCGTGTACACGTCATGACAAACAAAACCAAAAATTAAAATATTGTAGCAGTTACATGACTTGAAGTTAATTAATTGGATTTAATTACCTCTAAATTATAAGTTTTGAGATAAACTAGAGTTATGCATGCTCAAGAATACACATTTGAAGAAAATACACCTGTCGTATCATCAACAATACCACCAACAAGATGAAAATATATATTGTTGTTTGGTATTGTGGAATTATGGTGGGTGGATATGGAAATAGAAATCATTTACATGATAAAGTTTGTTTGGTACCATGGAATTGACTTTCATGTGGAAGCCAATTTAATCAAAATGCATAGAAATCAATTACATGAGGGAATGCGTGGAATTGAAAAAAAATGTATGGAATTCATTTTAAATCTACAAGAAAATAAAAAAAGATTTTTTTGTATTTTGAAGGACTTTTATGTTTTTCATGTAAAAATCCATGTCTCATTTATATGACATACCAAATATACTTTTAAAGATAATTTTTATATCCATCGAAATAAATTCTGCATACCAAACGAGATAATAATGAAATCATATTTATATTTATAGTTGTATCAATCTCATCATCAACCAATAGATTGGCGCAAGTGCGAAGCTGATTAAGCTGAAGTTGATTATTTATATTCTTAATTCATGAACGTGGGTGGGTGTCTTTGTTTTGGCTGTTTTATAGAAAAGGGGTTTGGTATAAATGCAAAATGGCTTTGAAGGGAGTAATGATATGAATCATTTTGAAGTCGTCCCTGATTAGCCATAACTCTTTTTGTGTATCAAATTTTTAATGGGACGGTTAGTTTGGGCTCTCTCTCTCTCTCTCTGTTGCATATTTTTCTATTGTGCTGATAAATAAAATTCAATGATTAATCAATGGGCCATTTCGATTCATGATATATTTTGACGACAATAAATGGGAATAGGAAGATGACTAAGAATTATATATTCCTCAATTCTCAACATTTTGTGGCCTCACACCTGTTCAGTTATTAGTTAATAAGCATGGGAGAGGAAAGCCAAGTCAATATTTTCTGCAATATGATTGCACCAACACAGGCTCCATCAGAGGGAGGGATTATTAGGGTTTGCAGTTATTTCCAATCAATAATAGAAGCACTTGCCTACCAAAAGAAACATGAATGAGTTTATCTGGGAAAATGGCAATAGGCATCCAAATGGGTGAAATAAGTTTTCTTGCTATTTTTGGAAAATCAAACAGATGTTTAAAAATTTTATTTTCAAAAAGGATCTGAATTGGAGTACCAGAAGTACTTCGGTGTATAAAATCTTACAAAATATTGGCACTTTCTTTTTATAAAAAATATCAAATCATTATAACCAATAAAATTTCTTAACATGCACTGCACACCAATTTCTCCTCCTTTTCTTTCCTTTTTTTTTACGGGACATGGTTTTTCATATTTTTTATGTTATTTTTGTCTATGTATAAGTCTTCTCCTATTGGAAATTATTCTATTTTTTTAAAAAAATTATTCTATTTGATATCATTATTGAACATTAAATATGAGCAACCGGCATACGAGTAACCAAGTTTTCATTTGAACAAAGGCCTAATTCATAATGAGGCCCATGAGTGAAATTTTTGGAGCAAGGTTCCATAATCCTTTTAGTTGTTTGGACTCCATTCATGGAAAGCCCAAATTACGAATAGGCCCAGTCCTCTCCATCAAAGAAAGTCTAATCCATGTGAAAAAAAAGTGAACCCAACCAAATCACTTTACCTTCCATAAAAGAGAGCCGAATCATATAATTGGATCTGAAAAGATTTAAGACTATCTCTTTATGTTGACTTTTAGTTACGTAGTTGAAGCAAACAAGACCAGCCCACATCCTCTTTGATGATGAACTCATGTCTGAACACTAGATCCGTCTGTGTGTGTATAATAATATTAATACACTCCAAAGTTAGTCGAAGAATTTATTTTGCTACTAAACATAAAACTCCAATATATTTTATTGCACAGATTTATTATTTTCCTCTGAAAACACCCTATTGATTATACATGTAATAGAGAATTTTTATCAATGTAAGTATTTTTAATACAAATAATTAGAGAGGACATTTCACGAAAATCCATATCCATATTTTATAAATAACCAACTTAGCTATTTCTTAAAATAATTATAAATTAATTATCTAACTCCTATTTTAGGATTGAAGGAAGGAGCCAATAGATATATGAAATGTCAAACTTATGAAAAATAAAAAAGAAGAGAGAAATGGATATATATATATATATATATGTATATGGATTTGGAAATCAAGCACAAGATGGAAGAGATTCCATGTTGACATGTGGAGGGGGGGACAGAGAGAGAGAGAGAGAGAGAGAGGAGTCGTAATCGAAGGAAGGAATAAGTTCACATGCATTTCTTTTTCGATGACAAGTCCTGCATCGTCTCTTAATGTTACAGTCGATGGACTTCAGGCATATCGATGAAATATCCACATCATGCATCATCATATACATTTGCTTCTTCAACATTTCATCCTTGTTTCATAAAACATCTTTCCTTATCTTCTTCTTCTTCTTCGTAATTTCATCTGTCATCCTAGATGGCTACTGTATACTCACATACTGAAGAAATAATTCATCACTAACACATGCCTTTGTCTCCTCTAGAATCTCTACCTACATCCCTTGTTCTTCTGCTAGCTAGCTAGCTCTTTAAATTGGTCTAACCTTGGGAGATAAATGGATATCAAGGGTCATTTTCTACATATCTTTCGTTTAAGCTAAAGATTTAAAAAATGATTTCTTTTTTTAAAGCACATGTTCTTGCAATCATATGGAAATGTTGGTTATTGGTTTCTCAATCATATGCAAAGTTGGTTGATTACAAGATAGGATAGGATGACATGATAGGATCTCATTCAAAAAAAAGACTTGAATTGAATTTTGAAATTAAAGAACTTGTGAGAAAACTAGTTTTCATTTGAACAAATCAATGAATCTTGTGTTACTTCAAAAATAGCTTTTTTCACCGTATATACGACAGTGGGATTCAGATTCATTCAACACCCAAAAATATTCTAAAATATTAATGAATCACAAAATATTTAAGTCGTCAAGCGTGCATTCAAGGTGCTGAATGAAATTTAACCCATGTTACAACTTCAGCAAATTAAATTCATGCTAGTTGAAGGCCCATAGCATAGCCTTAAGCCCTAAACCATAGGTAGTATTTTTATTTTTATTTTTTCATTTTTTTTAACAGGAACTGCTGCTTGTGTTCTCTACTAGTGCTAAAAATAAGAAGCATATCTAAAGTTTGAAATATTGGGTAGCATTTTTGTAGTTACCGGCAAACAGGCATTAGTCACAATGTAAGTGGTTTCGATCATTTAAAATATAAGGTGTTGAATTTGAGTTTAAGTAAATATAAATTTTTTTTTTGAAAGAATCACTTCCAATTAGATTCAATAATATTTTAATTTGACTTGATTAGATAGTCATATAAAAAATACTTTTGCTCAAATTAATTAATTTCTAATTTAAATGTCTTATTTATTATTTATTATAAATTATTATTTACTATTAATTTTTATTAATATATTAATTAAAATGAATATTAAAAATACTTCAATAGAAAATTGAAGAGTAACGGTAACAAGTGGTTAAGTTCAGTAGTTCCTCATATAAAATTATTGATTCTATAAATATAGTGATATGAAGAAGACAAAATTATTTCAAGTACCGGTAGAATCAGAAATACCCATTACTACAAAATGTCAACAGTTTGCTTGCGTTTACTCAAAACCTTTTCAAAATTAACCTGAGTCCTCACACACAGTTAGGATGAATTGAGAGATTGAGTAGTAGTTGGTGTGGTGTTGCCAGAGAAAGATGGATGAATGCAACTTGGAGTTGAAAAAGATGGGACCATATAATGGCAATTAGGATGCTTTGAGATTTTATTCACTTACGGGTAAAAAAGAACATTATATGGGCTTGTTTGGTGAGTGTTAGGGAGAGCAAGTGTAACAGTGGCTTGTTTGACTTTTACTTTTAGCCAGAATACCTTCCCGCTTAAGGGCTTGTTTGTTTGGGGTAGGGGAAGGGATGGGATGAAAAATGAATCCCTCCCCTCGTTTGGTTTAAACTTTTGGAGGGGAGGGAACCTAAAATATGTCCCCTCCCCTTATTTTGATTCCCTCCAAATTGGGAGGTTTTGAAGGGAATCAAAAAATTATGACTAATTTACCCCCTCAATTTTATTATATTCCCTTCATACATGGTAAGTTAAAATGCATTGCCTCTCCACTTTTTCATCTGCTCTCTAGAAGCAATTCAGTTAACCAACTCTTTCTTCCTTCTCTGCTTTTCAGATGTTTTGCCAGTCACAAGTTGGATTATGGTGACAAGTTAAGTATAAATTAAGTATTGTGAAATTAAACTACATATAAATCCTATTTTTTAATTATTTAAATAAATGACATGAGAGAAGTACCTTAATAATTATTTTGATTAATTAAATAGAATGAGTGATTAATTTTCATGAGTGAAAATTAATTTAAATAAATTGTATAAGTAAATAAATATAAATCAACGTATAAGGGTAAAATGGTAAATTAATTATTAACTTCCCTCCCTTCCCCTCCTAAACCAAACAAAAGATAATTAAAAATCCTCCCCTTCCTTCCCCTATAACTAAACCAAATGAGGTAACCTTATACCATTCTATCCCTTCCCATCCCCTCATAACCATCCCTTCCCTTTCCCCTCCTTCAAACCAAACATAGCCTAAAAGGAGCTTCAGATTTGAATCGTTTCATGAACAAAAGAAGGAGAGAGAAAAAATGTAAGGTAAAAAAATTGTGATATTTCATTCTAATTTAGAACTCTAAAAACTAAAATTATACCAATCGGGTTAAGTTAAGTGAGATTAATACCTCACAATATGATGAATAAATATTTAAATCCTTATTAATAGAAGTGCACACACTTCATATTTGATTGTGTTTAAAAAATTAATTTTAATGGAAGATGCATTGCTTAGCAGAAAAATTATAACCAACTAACAAGGGTTAATTTTAATAGAAAAGACACATTACTTACAAGGTAAAAATCAATGTACGAATCCCAACCGAAAAAATACTCACATTTAATATTTAACAATATTTTAAGTAGAATTACCTCATGTGGTATATGTGGCTGGAAAAAATTACAAATTTATGGATTCTTCAACTTATATATATATATCAATCATTAAATGTGGTTCTGTTCAATGTTTGACTTCTAATATCAAATTAAGTTCACCGACAATAAAAAGAAATGAAGAAAAAGAATTTCTCAGAATAATAATTGCATATGAAACCGAGACATGACACGCCTTTGCGCTCATTATTATAGCATAAAAGATTATGCAAAACAAGCGGCAAGCTATTAATTCAAGGATGCCTTGATATATAGGGGAAGTCATGCTATTATAGAGGTGCGGTCTTGCAAATTTAATGAAGTAATGCCCTCTCTCTCCCTCTATCCCATAGCAAACAGAAGAGAGAGAGAGAGAGAAATTAAGAAAAATGATTATTTATCGTTATTGTATAAAAATGAGTCACTTTTCCTAAAATAACCCTACTTTAATAATGATATTAAATACAAGAAATAAAATGAAAAAACAATTAAATTATTAACAAGGATAAGGTAAAAGAAAACAAAATTCTCATGTCAATAACATGATTTGAACTTATAATTTTATTGACTATGAATCAATTCTTTACTAACTAGATCAATTTATATTGATACAAGCGTTTCATCCTTTTTATCTTCTCAAATACAGAGTTAATATTATTTAGCATCTCAATCCACAAACACAGTATGAAGGTTTATGAGCTTGTTTGGTATAACATTTGGACAAGTTAATAGCTCGTTCAACAGTGTTTTCTGTAAAATGAGATAATCTCCTTCATATATTTACTTCGATTAACATAATACTTCTCCACCACGTTCTCAAACCACCTATACGTAAGTGGTGCGTTGTCTGAGAGCCTGAGTATTGGAACCGGGAGAAAGTTGGACACTGGAAATCTCCCCAATAACTTGAGAAGACTTGTGAGAACCGGTTTATGTTCCCAAATCCAAATGCGTGCATTAAGTGTGGCAAGGCTTCATTGGCCATTCCCCTTACCCACGACGGCTTGAAAGAGAAATTAACAGATCAATCCTCAGTTTAGACAGTCACAACGAAATGAGACCATCTTATCGAACAAGGCCTATAATCATAAATTCGTGAGTGTGAGTGACAGCTGTGCTTTTATTTAGAGAGAACGAAGAGAGTGAATATGAGTATGTATGCACAAACCAAGGAAGGGGACCGCATAACAAAGTCAGAAGTGTAGCCAAGGCATCAGTGTCAACCCCACAAACACGCACAAAAGCGTCCCCTTCAAATATGTAGCCACCAAAAGAAGCCACCACCTCACACTAACAAACATAATTAACCCCTCTTGCCACTGTCCGTTTGGATCGAATGATGATGGATTGTTCAAATGTAACTGGCGATCTCCTGTATCAGTTTTGGTTATGCAGTCGCAATATACTGCAACAGCAGCAGTAGCATCAGCAAGCGTTATACCACTATTACCACTATTTGAAGTTGGCTATATTGCTACGTGGATTACATAGTGTCTTTGTACTTATTAATGATCAAATTTTTGGATAGATAGATGTTTTAAGGATCTCCATCAATAACTTCATTTAGTGTTGTATTGTATCTTTCTCAACATCGTTTCAAAGAATTTAATAGCACTTGATCTATCTTTTTTACTCTTGCTTCAAATGACTTACTGTTTTATCTTTTATAAATATCATTCCAACTCTCAGGTACATATGCATGGAGCATTCTTTGGATTGTTAAACCCCTTTTAATTTATAACATACAGAAAGAAACTATAATGCCAAATATTGTAGAGAACAATATATTTGAAAACAAAAGTAATAATTGATATAGTTTGAGAAAAAGATTGTATATTTATCACGTGGAACTCATTTTATAGAATAAGGATATGTTGGAAGTTTTGATTTGAAAAGCATATTCACATAAATTAAGAAAAGCTCTAATTACGTTGTACACCGTGTTAATCACGTTTAAAATTAACTTTTATTATTAATATAAAAAAGCACTAAAAACATTGTTATTGAGGTTAAATCACCTTGTAGTACAGTGGTGTGAAGACTTCCATGTAAATAGAAGTTTGCGCTTCAATCTCGTTGTCTAACCCTAATGGCCCTACCCCTTTAAATTTTGAAAGAAAAAAGGTTTCAAAAGAGAGGTGTGAAGATGGGGGAGTGCATGGTGATGCAAGAGTGGGGCCAAGTGGGCCACCACCAGAAATCGCTGTGATTAGAAACTTACCCAATCATAACACAGGGTTTAGGATCAACTTTCCCCTTTCGTCCAATCACAAACCGGATAAGGCATTGGACCACCCTTCCTGTGACCAAAAGTGCAATCTGGCCTTCCCTCTCTCTCTTACTTATACTGCAAAAGCGCCTCTTGTGGGTCATCCCCTTACCTCTCAAATAATTCCACTTTCCTCCCTTCAATTCTCATTTCCCTTCTTCGTCTTCTTCTCCCTTCGATTTCACTCTACTCTTCCAAATCCTGAACTTCTGTGTTTTCATGACTTCTTCCTCTAAGAACGCCGCCAACGCCGTCGCCGGCAAGACCGCCAGAGCCTGCGACAGCTGCATAAGCAAGCGTGCTCGCTGGTACTGTGCTGCCGACGACGCTTTCCTCTGCCAGAGCTGCGACTCCCTGGTTCACTCCGCCAACCCGTTGGCTCGCCGCCACGAAAGGCTACACTTGAAAACGGCATCGTTTAAATCCTCCTCCTCCTCCTTGGATCTCACTCTCGCTCCGCCGTGGCACCGAGGCATCACCAAGAAGGCTCGCACACCTCGACATGGGAAGAACCAATCTTCTTTCATCACTGCTCAACATCATCAAACGCCCAGAGGACAAGACGAACCCAACAGGAACCCGTTCCTTCTGGTGCCGGAAGTGGGTTCCGATGAATACTCCAATTCCCACGACGAAAATGAAGAGCAACTTCTTTATCGGGTACCCATATTCGACCCTTTTGTCACAGAGCTGTGCCCTACTCCGTCGTCTGTGACTTCAGCTGTTGCAGCAGCAGCAACGGCAACCACGCCGCGGCCAAACCAGACAGAAACCAAAGTCTCATCATCGGGAAACAAAGGCAATAATAGTAATAATGGGGTGGAGAATCTACACGGGTTTCTTCCATCGGAAATGGAACTTGCTCAGTTTGCGGCTGATGTTGAGAGTTTACTGGGCAGGGGAACAGAGAATGAGTGTATAGGAATGGAGGATTTGGGGCTTATTGGCAGTAGCAAAGAGAAGGAATCGAGGGATTATAAAAATTCTGTGGGCTGTGAAAAATTGAAGGTGGAGGATGATGACGAAGAGAGCCCATCGTGTAAGGTTGAAACAGATGAGATGGAGATTGGATCAATCAGAGAAGCATTTGAATTGAAATTTGATTACGATGACTCCCCGGTGGTGGCAACACGCGAACAAACGGACGAGGACGAGGACGAGAAGATGAAGATCGGTTTGGATATGGCGGCTAATAAAGAGATGAGAAACAATGAAGGAGAACTCAAAGCAAATAATAGTAATCAGAGAAAGAAGATACTATTGCAGTTGGACTACGAAGCAGTGTTATCAGCTTGGGCGTCTCAGAGATCTCCGTGGACGAACGGTGGCAAACCAGACTTGAACCCCGACGAGTGCTGGCCAGAGTGCATGGTACATATACATACATACATATATTTATATATACATACATATCAGTTCATGATTAGCAAAAATTTACATTCCAGGTACTAAGAAACTGCATAGGATAATGCACATAGATACTTGTTCTGATGATTTTGTATTGGGATGATGACTGTAACAGGGGACGTGTGGAATGGAGCTTCATCAACCCTACCATGGAGAAATGGGGGAGTACGGATGCAACACAGGGATGATGGGAGACGGAGGGAGAGAAGCGAGAGTGACGAGGTACAGAGAGAAGAGGAGGACGAGGTTGTTCTCAAAGAAAATAAGGTACGAGGTTCGCAAATTGAATGCTGAGAAGAGACCCAGAATGAAAGGTAGGTTCGTGAAGAGGGCTTCTTTTGCAGCAGCAACAGTTGCAGCAAAACCATCCTCCTCCTGCTCTTTGCTCAACAAATAAATCAGAGCCTTTTCTTTTGAATCCAACAGTTTCGTTGGTCGGGCCTAGTAAAAGAGACTTTAACCTTCTAAAGTCGAGTTAGCTCTCGACTTTAAGCCCATGTGAAGTCTTTCTTTCCAATAGCTACTTAGTAGTTATTAGGAACCCCTGCCATTAAATTTTGCTATATATTTTGTTTACATATTATTCCCAGTTTCCCACCGTCTACCTACCCAACCTTGATGTGTATAGTTGCGAAATTAATGAATATGAATAATAATTAATTAATAAAGAAGCCTTTTTTAATTATAAGCATGGCTGGCTGGTTTTCATTTTCAAGTCCTGTGTGGTCTGCTTCTGCTTTTAAAATGACAGCGACGATGACACTAACACATCAAAAAGTAAAGTACTCGTACCTTATTTTTTTGCAGTGTCCTATATATATATGTGTGCGCGCGCGCGAAGAAGGTGAAAAAAATGTGCAGAAATTAATGAAGCAGCGTCGATCTTCACAGATCTGGGCTGGTACAGTTGAACAGGGAAATATGTCCGAAGCTTTTTTGTCCTTACCACAACGAATAATTTGAACGTAGATGATTTCAGTTAAAGCCCCGATAATTAAAGTAATTGAAATGCCGGGTCTAAAGTTGGATAAAGTGATCGAAGCTTGGTTATATCGTAATCTGCTTATATATAGACACACGAAAAAGATTAGAAATGGAAGATCACCGAAGGTACTCGATTATGATTTCAATAATTACCATATATCACTCAATTCATGAAATCACTTAAGTCACGTTTGGTACTATGAAATTTGAAGGCATCGATAAAAAAATGGAATTGATTTTTATATCCATACATATTTGGTACCATGGAATTGGCTTCTACATGGAAGCCAATTCCACCAAAACCATGGATTTACAATTCCATCTCAAAAGCTTGGATTTGTAAATCCATGGAGATAATTCCATCTACAAATTTTTTAAAAATTTTTAATTTGATTTAGGTAGTTTTAAAAGTTAATTTTTTTTAATTTAGAAGGGCTTTTAGGTCTTTTCATCTAAAAATCATACCTCATTTCCATGACATACTAAACATACTTTTAAACCTCATTTCTATTTCCACATCCACATCCATTTCCATATCCATCAAAATGAATTCTGTGTACCAAACAAGGCATTATGATTCGTTTGGTATGCTGGAATTGATTTTGGTGAAAATGGAAATGAAGAGGGAAATGAGGATATAAATTGATATAAATATAGGAAAAAAATGAGAGGTCAAAAAATCAATTCCATGGAATTGAATACAATTTCATGTTTTATATCATGGAACTCATTTCCACCCATTTTGAATCCCATTTCTATTTCCAATTCTACCATACCAAACATAGGAAATGAATTCCATTTCCAATTCCACTTCCCAAATTCCACCATACCAAACATAGCATTAGTGAATATGTTTGTCCAATTTATTTGAAATTGAGCCATCCTTTATCCCCTTTCAAGTTAAACTTTTTTTTTTAGATTGATATTTTGTTTTCTCAACTTTTGACTCGGTTGTATCTTTGTTCTTGAACTTTAATTCAGTGCAACTTAGTCCTTATAAATTTTGATTTAGTTGTAACTCAGTTCCTGAACTTGGACTTACTGCAACCCGTTCCCTGTAGTTTTAACAATTTTATAATTCAATTTATGGTCTTTTATTATATATATGAATTATTTTTTAAAATAAAGATTAAGTTATAAAATGGTTAAAACTATAGAGGCTGAGTTGCAATAAGTAATAGTTCAGAAATTTAGTTACAACCGAGTTAAAACTGTAAGGATTTAGTTGTAACGAGTCAAAATTCGAAAACTGAATTATAACCGGGTTGAGAGAAAAACTAATTTTGCCAACTTTTTTTGACAAAAAAAATCAAAATGGTATCTGTGAATTTTGTCTACTCCGTACACTTCATTATTTTCACTCACGATGCCCTCACCGACCGTTTACTTATTTATGCACCAAATAAATTCATTTAATTACACAATGACGCAAACGTGTAAGAATAACCAGCAAAAGTTGATTCTACATGTAAGCAATTTACTTGCGGTATATAAAGTTATAAATTTAAATTTCATTACTAATATAAAGACTTTTGTTGATAAGTAATATATATATATATCTTCTGAAATTCAACTCATCTAAACATTTTTTTTTTACAAAAAAAGCATGTGTATGAATATATAGATTGTCTAAATAGAAGGTGAAATTCACCCCTTCAATTGAAATTCACCCCTTCAATTTTTGCTAATTTACTCGCTGAAGTTATCTTTCAATTATGTAAACATGTTTTCAATAACATCCTAGCTCATTACCGACTCTTTGGAAGTTCTTCAACTGATAATGTTAGACGGATGACTCAAATCATCCATTAATCTGAGAGTAGAGATTAATGAGATAAGGATTATGATATATTCAAATTTGGATGTTAAAGTTGGCTGTGCATCACGTAAGGTTATCCATTGTGCAGATTCCTTAGCAAACGAAGCTCACCATATTAGTGAGGACATGATTATCTTGTAGAGTTTCCACTATGCTCATCGATAAACAACTTATAACAATTTTGTTTTGGTTTTGCAGTATAAATCTCAAGCTTTGAACTTACCTTTTGGTCTTAAAAAACAGAGAGACAAGGTCAAATACTCAATCTGATGCTAAGCATGAAATGTCATTTGTAGTGCAATTTACAGGAAGTACTTTTTCATCATTTGATTATGCTATGCAATCTTTCTTTTATATATCTTGACAATTGGCTAGCTTTCAACAATACCAGTTAATCTAAATTAAGTACTATGCCAAATACGAATTAAGGTATCTTTTTTTAAAAAAAGGATTCCCTTTTTTTATTTTCGAAGTTTGATTTGGACTCATAGTCTTACACATGAAAGTACATAATTCTTTCCTATTCTATATTTTTTTGTTTAAACACTTTATAAGTACATCTTTTGCAAAAAAAAAAAAATTTGATTATGGTTGACGGGAAAAAGACAAGATTAGTGATGCATTGCATCTTCCTCAAAGTGAATTGATGGATATAGCCCAATTTATATTGCAGAACTCAAAAATATTGAAAGTGATAATTATCCGAAGAGCGAAATTGAATGTAACTTCAGATATGTCACATAGGCTAGCATAAATCTTATTTGTATATTAAAAAAACAAATGTAATTATGGCTCATTAATTTGAAGTCCAAACGATATGACCATGCTATGTTGGGCTACACCAACAAAATTAAGAGAATATGATGCTTAGCAGAGACATCATGTATGTTAATTAGTAAAGGATGAGTAAACCTATTAGGATTACACAAGAAAAACCTATGGTGTTGTCACTCATTGAAGTATCAAACATAAGATACACACGTTTGAATCCAACGAAGCACATTTGCTAAAAAGACTTTAGCAGTTATTACCTAATACAAATCACATGATCATATGGTGTTACGAAGTAATGAATCCATATATGAAATATATATTATGCATTAAATTATGTCATAAAACACATAAGGACCTTCAGAGATTATGGGATAAGCATGAATTATTGTTTTTAAGGAAAGTGAAAAGGGAAAGGTGATGGTGATGGAAATGGTGGGGGATTGTATTAAATAAGAGAAGTGTCATTTTGTTAACAAATGGAGAGTGATGGCCAATAATTCAAGGTGGTCCTTGTTGGTTGGTAGGGTCACTCCCCTATGTTCTCAAAAGATAAAGCTTCCTATTCAGATTGTGCCATCTTCTTCTTCCTCCATGTTACTTTCCTCTCCCTAATTTTCTTCGTTTGGATTTCTCCTATACAATCCAACCCCTTTTGTCCCTCTTTTCAATGCCTGATTGCAACATATTAACCCTTTTCTCTGTATATTATCCTGCCCTATGGTCATAAATGTAGGAATTATTTGAGGAGATTTGCCTTAGTACTAAATGTAAAGTTTCAATCTAATTTATCTCATAAATTTACAATTTTTCCTACATTATTCCTAGTTTTTTTTTCATATTGATATTTGGCTATGTTAGATTCGAGTATCGTCAAGTCTCAATTGAAAGTGGTTCATCCAAAGATGTTTTAAATATTGAGATGAACTCAAACTTGAGACATTGTATATTTAAGTGGCCAAAACATCTTTCAGGATAAACACCTACTAGTCAAATTATCTTCATTGATTACATATATTAAAAGAGTTTTCATCAAAGAATGATTCTCATCATGCAAATGATAAAAGATAAAACTTTGAAGAAATTAACATAGTTTTTTTTTTCAAATAACTAATTTAGCTACTCTGATTATTCACTTTAATGTATTTCTAGTGTTGTATTTTTTTTATTTTTAATATTGATATTCCCATTATGCCATTTAAATTAAGAAGATAGCTCTTTTTTTTTTTGGGTCAAATTTGAGAGTTAGAAGCCCTAATCAAAAAGTAACTTTTCTAATGTGTTTTCTTTAAATAAATATCATCAAAATCCTCACACTGCTTAAATACATGACCATACTATGTTTAGTTAAGAGAAATCTTATGTTTAAAAGCTATTTAGACGCTTGTGATTTGTGAATGGATAAAATTATTTATTGTTAAGACATATGCAGTAATTCTGTAATTAGTCCTAGCTAGTTGTGATTGGATGAAATTATTTTTTAGTGTTCCTTACATGCCCATGCCCATGCCCATGTTCTCCTGTTCCTTCTTGCCAACTTTATCCCCACACACACAAAAGATCTTGAACAAGAATTTAAGTTGGCATCATGCATTTGGGAGAATGGGAGGTTATAGCAAATATATATATATATATATCTGTGTGTGTGTGTTGATTCACTCACGTCATTCTCACACTGTCTTATGCATAATCTATTATTATTATATTTACAAATTCAGATGTGAAGGCGAAATTTTAATGTGTGTGTATTGTGTGTGTGTGTGTGTGTGGGTGGGTGGGTTCTTGTTTTACTATTATTTAACACTTTGTTTATATTTTTATATTTCATGTATATCCACTTTGTTAATAAAAACGTACAAGAAAATGAGTAGCATCTTGGAAGTATCATTCGAGTTGGACAATAAGGCCACTGACAAATTCAATTTCAACAAATATATATAGTTTTTAATGCTATTTGGCCGTGCTTACAATTAAAGCATTTATAAAGCA
>JANTPZ010005922.1:0-17079 GCA_025593235.1 Vachellia pachyceras
AAAAAATAAAAATATAAAAGGTAAATAGTAAATAGATTAAATTCACATCATTCAAAATTGAAAATTCAAACAACTATGTAGTGAACTAAATTACATTAGTAACAAAGTAACAATTACCATATTAATCATATCCATCACAAGCTTTTAACTTAGCTATTATCTGATATGATGGCAAAAAAAAACTATCAAAATGTAAATCCATCTCAACACCACTTTTGAAATGAAATAAGCATGATACCAACATGATGAAAATGGAAGGGAAACGCCCTTATTGTTATGGTATTAAGAAAAGGATGAGCGTTACACCAGAATAATGTGAGCAACCAAAGTTACAGTACGCATTTTCAAGCATTTACACACCCAATTCGTTCACAACGCAACATAAAAAAAGATTGAAAATCCAGTGTTGACCTTTGACCTAATAAATAAATTGTGCGTCCTGAACCGGTTTTTTTTTACCTGAACCCTTTTCTGAGACTTTAATCTCTGCAAATCAAGAAACAAAAACTAGATCAGCCGAAATGAACAAGGAAATTGCAGAATCATACATGTACAAGGTATACAAAAGAAACATGGGTACGTGTGCCCCTTCAAATTGCTCAGATCTTGTCAAAAACTAAATTCTGGGAGTTGACAGAGACGATGAGAATGCTTATGCACTAGAATTTGGAGGTGGGTCATCTTTCAATCCCTTAGTAAGAAGATCATAGTTGATTGATGCAAGCTGGGAGAGATTCTGAAAACCAAAGGGATAAGTGGTTAATTAAACATAACATTATAGACATCAGTGGTCCTGGGTTTAAAGTTTCCACTACTAATGAGATCATATTTATTTGCTGCAAATTAAAACTAGCACATCAGTGTACTTAGCTGTTTAATTTTGTAGTCTACCAAGTCTAATGCATCTCTTGAATACAAACGATTCCAAACAAGACTGTCATAGCCTCTAGTGGCTATGAAAGGGACTTTGGGACTATCATCCTTTTCACTCAGACCTCTCATCCAGTCAGACACTTCTTTATTCATCCTCTCCACTCCATATTCAACTACAGGCAAGAGAGGGAAGAAGAAAATTACAAAGACAAATTAGGTAAGGAATTGTGCAACTTCAGGGCTTCAGGCACAAACACTACTGACATGCTTAAAGGGACCATCAAGCATTCAACACACAAGGGACACAGAAAGTCACTCAACTGCTGCTGCCACAACTGAGGAACTCAAGGCATTAAGGAAGGAAGTTGCATCTGAGATTAACCAACGGAGATAACAACAACAACAACAATAATAAACATAGTTCACGTAACTTCTGCCCATCCACTATGTTCACGCAATAATAAACATCATAAACACAGTTGAGCAGTGAGGAATCAGTTCACGCAACCCCCTAGTCCAGTATGTTCATACAACCAATCGAGTGGCTCCGAAAACGCCATAGTTTTAAAATCATATACACTATATTTACTGACTGATACCTTTAGAAACAGCAATTTCTAGCTGAAATCTTCATAAAGACCAAAAAGCCACTTGGGCTCTTCCTTCATGATTCGCATACACCAAAAAATCCTGACCTCAGAGATTAGAGTCAGTAGGAATCGCAGGGGAAATGAGGGCATACTAGAGCTGAATCAACGATGAGGTAGAGACAACGGAACCGGAGAAAGGCAGAACAGAAACCGCCGGTGAGAGGAGAAACTCGGCGAACAAGACGAAGATGGACAAGAAGAAGCTCGGCGAACAAAACGAACACAAACAAGAGCAACAATCAACGGAGACGGGAAAGGAAGAGGTCGCCAATGAGAGGAGAAGCCTTCAACATGCTGTCGCCGGCGAGAACAACGATCAACAGGACGAAGGGGGTGGGGGCAAAGGTGATCCGTCGAATGGTTGTGCGGTTGTGCCTGGTGCAGACGGGGGGTGGGGGCAGAGGCGAACATTTGGGGTTTAATTTTTTTTTATTTTTCAAGGGACGAAACGACGCCGTTTCGTCCTTGATGCAGGTAAAAAAAAATTAAACCGTCTGACCCGCCCAGCTCGGCGGGTCAGACGGGTTAATACCGGGTCATCCCGGTTCATACTGGGTTGACCCGGTTTTGACTGACCCCAAGCCAATCATCAAACCGGACTGGTTTTCCGGCCGGTTCGTCGGTTTCTGGTCTGAACCGTCCGGTCCGGTTTCTCATTCCTTGAATTTACCTTCCACAATACATATCTACCTCATAATTTGGATCTGTTCCTTTTTTTTACTAGAGTAAATGTATACTTCTGAGGGAGGTAATCATATTTGATGCACTGTCGAACAATAAATACATTTAAATCTCTTAACAAGGTTCAAACCTTGATTCATTATGTTGTGGGGGTTAACTCCTTTCGTTGTGAGGGGTTATTGATTTTTGACAAAAAAATTGTGTTAACCATCACTTTTCTTTTTCTAGGAATAGTACCCTCCAACCGGAAATAATTTTATTTGACACACTATCAATTTTATCGAGTACTAAATATGTATACCTCATGATAGGTAAATAAGAAGGGAAAAATTTAGACCGCCTCTAAGCATCTCTTATAGAAGTGAACAACTCATTAGCAAGGATCGAATTCAAGAGAATGTGTTAATTGTTCACAATATGTAAAATCATTGTTAAAAGACAAACGCACGTTCAATGGTATTTTTTTATAAAACGAGATAATTCCATTCACATACTTACCTCGACTTATATAAAAGTAATTCTCTACCACGTTATCAAACAGGCACTATATCTGAAAAACAAAAGAATACATAAAAAAAACCAAGCAGTCACTATGGTCAAGAGACGTTGACACAGTTGTGTTCCCCACGAAAGTTGAAAAACGAGAAGAGGAATATTCTGGAGACATGATCTTCAGAGTTCAAGCCCAAAATGTTGCTCATTTAATTTTTTTTCAACCAATAATTATCATTCCGTTTTCGACAGCTCACTTTTTTTTAATACAAAAAAGAAATCATATCTTTTCATTTTCTTCTCTTTCTCCGTTTCTTTCTCATTATCTCATCTCCTACCTTTATTGGCAAAAAAAAAAAAAAAAACTCATCTCCTACATTAAATGAAAGAAATTGATAGTTTAGATTTCATTAATTTATTATTATGAATTTTATAATTATTTTTGTGATGAGCGGGGCCCATCTCTTTATTTATATTGGAGTTATAAATTATGAATATCATATTTCAATAGCTTGTGTTTATTTCTTTATTTATATCTATAATAATTTTACAAAATATTAAAATTTTCCCATTCCTCTTTTAGTTAAAAAGTGGATATAAAGGGCGATTTGGAAAACGATGGAGAAATATTTTTATCATTCACGAGGTAAATGTACGAGGGAGATTATCTCATTTTACTGAAAAACACTGTTAAACATGTGTTTAGAGTATTTAGAAGATTTCCTAAACACCCCAAGATTGTGAAAGTTGCAACCATAAATGCAGAAAAAAATAATAATTTTTTTGAATGAAATAAAAAAATTATTTATGGATGAATAATGAATGCACTTTATCTTATTATGACCAGACGGAATACGTTATATAATTTGCCTTTTCAACGTCACACCCCCCAATAGTTGAAATTTCTAATGCTCATAAATGAATCAATTGAATAGTTTGTGACGAGTGGAGGGCGTGTGGGGTCCACCCCTATTTATTTATTTATTTTTTTGGGGTACAACCCTCTATTTATTGAATTTTCATAATTTTTTTGTGACAGGCTGGCCCATTATGGGGAAATTGTGGATAACGGTAGAATGTGATATTTTTAAATTATGTAGTTGATATCCTTCGTTATGTAATTGAACTTTCACGTTATGCAACTGATCATTACATGCACAATTGGGCTTCCCTCTATTTATTGTTGCAAATTAATCAATCAAGTAAAAAATATTTTTTTTTATTTTGAAAGAGAATAATGTATTTTTAGCCATTTGATTTTTAAAGAAAATTTTGATTTATTAATACCTTTAACTTTCAATACTGTGAATAATTTTGCTCTTTCTTAGTTCATTTCCCCAAAAAAATCGCATGAAATTAAATAAATTCGCTAATAATTCCTCTTCTTGTTGATAATTTTTATGTATGTTGTACTATCTGATTGGATTTAAATAGTTTTACTTCAATTGGGATAACTCACTCCATTTTAATTAATTAATTACATCTATGTTGCATGTCAAACAAAGCAAACAAAATATAGCTAATTCTCACATACTACACTAACGAATAACAATTATTTCATCAGTTATGCTTTAAATTAATAAAACTTTTCAAATATACTTATCTTAAAATTCTCTCCCTCCCTCTCTCTCATATTTACATATCATTTTCATTTCCTTCTCTAATCTATCTCTCTATCTAACAAGAATTAAATAATGATGAAATTTTAAAAATAGTCATCATTAACCTCAAAATGAATTTACATTTGCCATAGAAGATTTCTTCTAAAAATGAATTTATAATATGGTTAAGTAGCATTTTTGCCATAAAAGTATACAAGTTGGAGCACTGTGTATCCGGAAGTTTTCTTGAGACCAGATTCACCACAGAAATTTATAAAACGCAGAATTTTTCACCAGGGCCAACGGAAGCTGTGACAGCCGTTTGCCAAGTAGGATACACGGCCACGTCAGCCTCCACGACATTTAACATTCTAAAAATTTATTAATCCTTATGTGCGGCTTAATAAGTTATACGGAGGCTCATTCGAATTAGAGATATGTCTCATTCGGATGACAAACCTTAAATCCTTTTACACCGAACATAATAAAAAAGGTTTAGAAAGTGATCTTTCTAAACCGTTGTTATCAATTACGGTTTAGAAAGTGGCGATGTTGCACTCATTCCGATGAGAACTAGCAATCATTTGAATGAAGATGTCCAAATGTGTATGTTGTCGAAGACTAGTGACTCATTCGAATGAGTGACAGACCTCATTCGATTTACAATATTTACACCGTTCTTATCAAATACGGTTTATAAAGTGAAGATGTTGCAGGCATTCGATTGAGGAGTAAAGCTCAGTCGAATGAAGGAGTCAAAATTTGTATCTCGACGAAGTCAAAGATCAGCGAGAGTGACTCAATCGAATGAGTGGTAGACCTGATTCGATTAAGACTTTCTAATAAGACTTTCGATTGCGTTAGAACTATCATTCGAATGAAGGAGTCCAAATTTGTACTTGGATTTATTTGAGTGAAAGCGACTAAATCGAATGAGTTCTAGGCTTGATTTGAATAAGAATTTCTAAGTCGTTGTTTTGAAATACGGCTTAGAAAGTTATTGGAATAAATCATCCATTTGGATGAGTCAATGTACTTATTCAAATGAACGAGCAAAATGAGAGTTCTAGACTGCACAGAAGAAATACGGTTTAGAAGGAGAAATCCTACGTTAATTAATATTACTCAAAATAGAATGGTCTTACAATACAATCACTGACAAACAAAGATCACAGTGAGCAATGAAGTTTTGACAAATACCTCAGACCAATCTCTCTGATGTTGCTTTCACGGGCACAACTTTTCTCTTATCACCGTATCCCGACCACGGGACTACTACATGTATGATAGCACACCATTCAACAATTAACTCACATCTTCCTTAAATGGATGATAACTTGTAGGATGACATGTAGAAATAATGCCACATGTCATGTTTTAAACACCTTTATAACGTTTCACTTCTAAGCCGTTGGTTTTTTGTACGTTTAGAAAGTTAACATTCTAAACCGTACTTTTTATGTGCAGTGTAGAAAGTTCACTCAGTTACTTATCATTCCAATGCTAAAAGCATCATTCGTTTGAACTAGTATCACCTTTATAACATCACACTTCTAAACCGTAGTTTATTTGTACAGTTTAGAAAGTTAACAGTCTAATAAGGGATACAGCTCATTCGAATAGGTGCAGCATCTGAACTTTCTACACCGTACATGCAAACGACGGTTTAAAAAGCCTTATTCGAATCAGGTATAGAACTCATTCGATCGAGTCACTCTAACTTTATTTCGTGAGGTACAAATTTGGCCACCTTCATTCCAATTATGGCTACAACTCATTCGAATGGGTGGAACGTCTTCACTTTCTAAACCGTATTTGTAAACAACGGTTTAGAAAGCATTATTTGAATCAGGTCTAGAACTCATTCGATTGAGTCACTCTAACTTCATTTCGTTGAGTGTCAAATTTGGACTAGGCCTTGACCCTTTTGCCCTTCCCCCTCCCCCTCCTTGATTTTACTAGCTGGTGGCTCCTTCGATGGAAATGGTGAGTTCAACGGAGGTGGGCGGTGGAGGTCTTGCACTACATCTGCGATGAAGGTGAGCGATGGAGATCTTCAATCCGCCACAACGACGGAGGTGGGCGACGGAGATCGAGATCTGGTGCGACATCTGCGACGAGCACAACGAGGTCTTCGTTCGATCTGCGACGAGCATGATGACGGAGATCTGGCACAACGGAGACAGGGAGCGATCTACAACGACAGTGGTCGATGGCGACGAAGTGGGCGACGGCGACAGAGAGCGATCTGGGCAACGTTCAATCTATTTTTTTGGTAAAGGACTTTTTTAAGGGTATTTTAGTATTTTACATCATACTTTCATAGCCATACCAAACACACTTTAAAACCCACTTCCAGTTCCACTTCCAATTCCATCAAAATCAGTTCCGCGTACCAAACGTGGCCATAAAGTTCTTAATCTTTCTTCCCCTACCCTAACCACATTGAACCAAACAAGGCCTAAAGGTTGAACGATAGTCTTCCAAACAATTTACTCAAATCCTGCACGGTAGAAAGCATTTACTCAAATTATTGGCAAAAAAAAAAACAAATAAAGTATTTACTCAAATACTCTGTCCATCACATCACTAACATTTATTATTTTTTTAATGAAAATGTAATATCGCTCTTCATGTTCTCATTGGACCCATTTAAAAACACAGTAGATAAGTACTTTTACGTAAATCAAGATAAATATTAAATGAGATTATCTTATTTTAAAGAAAAACACTATGAATGAGCTTCTAGACCCAACAAACGCTAAGTCAAACATACACATTTTTACCCCTACTTCTTCCACGCACACAGATGACACAACACACTAATAGCTTTAACATTTGAAATTTAGGATATTAGTTTTTAATACAAAATACTTCTGGACAAATAATATATATTATGTATGATATATGAATATATATTATTTAATGAGATTCATATTATTTTGAATCATTTATTGACTAAAAATTACTTTCCAAACAATTATTTATGTTATTTATAATCCAAATATAAATCACATCACATCATTTAATTTTTACTAAAGTTCATTTTCTAAAAATTATTCAGCTGAAAATTCTCCATCACTTATCCAAAGGCTATTGCCACTAATCACTCATTACACAATCTTTTTATTGATTATAAATAATATTATGAACTAATAGTAAAGATAAATAAATAAATAATATTCTAAAGATTGAATTTTAAAATTCGAGGAGTAATCATTCTTTCAAGGGTATTGCAAAAGAGGCCTATCAAATAATCTCTTGAGATTAGAATATTTTTTATAGCATGCTACGAGGGAGAATAACTTTTTAGCAGATAGATTAATTAAAATGGCTTACAGTTTGGTGGGAAACTTTTGTTATTATGACAATCCCCTTTTGGTATAATGGAAGGGCTGTTGGAGGGGGATAATTTGTATCTTTGACTTTATTGTAATGTTTGAAGTTTTATAAATGATATCCAGATTTTACTAAAAAAAAAAGAAATCCCTCTAGTGGCAAGACCCAGTCTCATGTAATAGAATGTATTTGTTTGGTAGAGCGTTTCCAAAAGTTAAATGTACGTTCAACAATATTTTTACGCAAAACGAGATAATATCTTTCATATATTTACTTCGGTTTGCGTAAAAGTACTTCTCTACCACTTTCCTAAATGGGCAAAATATCATAGTACAATAAGCAGGCATCGGATTGAGATTCATTTAAGTAATAATAAAAATTAAATAATATTTTTTTGTTGTTGTTATGAAATTAGAGAATTTGAGAGTGGAAGAAGAGAATAGTAGAAGAGGAAATTGAAAGAAGAAGCAAGGAAGCATATATGAAAAATATAAGAGAGTTGTTGAAGAAGAAAGATGATGGGGAGAATAAAGAGGAGCCCTCTTTCATTTCATTGCATTTTCTCAAGTGTGTATAACACATCTATTCATAGGGAAACAACATTGATGCTAATCAAAAGAGTTACAAGTAATAAGGAAAATAAAGCAACCTAATTATACAATTAGGTGTTACATGAGATAAATGCTAGAAACTCTTCAATGGGAGGTTATAGGATTATGAAATAAAACATAAGGAATCCTATAGGTTGGGGTTATGGGAATTCACTTTAAAATATTTATAACAGTTGTAAAATAAAAATAATATTAGTATCTACCATAGAAAAAGACAAAAGTAAATTCTGCTTATTTCACAATAACTTTTTGAAGTTTAATATAGATTTTAGATTTAAAAGTCTATTAACTACAAACTCTAACGTTCGCTAACTCATTTTTTTTAAAATATATTTTGAATAAAAATTTTTTTTTAACAGAATAAATATAATTTAAATTTAATGTTGTAGCGTGACAAAATGTATTTTAGATAAGATAAATGTATTTTCCGAATGGACGTTGACTTTCTGTTACTCTGACAGTCTGACTCGTCGCTTTGTTAGTGCGCTGTTTTTAAACCATTGTCTTCTCTCCCCTCTGACCGACCCCTTTTTATATTGTAAACCTCAGTTTAACCTTTTTTTTGTGTCTCTTTCGCATCCACAGATTTCAGAGAGAGAGGGAGAGAGACAGGTGCCAACTTTTTTTCTGGTTTCTTGGGCTCGCAACCAAAGAGACGATTTTGGCCTTTTAGGCTTTTACACATTCATCGCTGTCAAATTAAAGGTATCGTTTTCTCCGTACCTTTGTTGGCTTCCATTCCATATACCTTTTCTCCATTTCTCTACCTCATCAGTGAAGAGAGAGGAATAGAGTGAGAGGGAATGGTCCTAAGTGTATTGCTTTTTCGTTAGATTTGATATGATTCACTTGAAAAGTCAAGTGGGGAAGTGTGAACAGAGGATATCACAACTCCTATTTTAAAGTTAAATACATCTCAATCGTTTGCCCTTCCCCTGGGTTTGATATATCCCTCCTCTTTCGAAATCTTCAGTACGGACAAGGTATAGGTCAATCGTGCCACGCCCTTTCAAAAACCCGAAAAGAGAAAAAAAGGAGGGTCTCTTCCATTATTTCTCAATGTTTGGCTTTCTGTTGGGAAGGTGTGAACAAAGGATCAGGATTCAGGAATATGGGGCTTCTCTTGTCTTCTTCCTTCTAAGAGATTGGGTTTTAACTTGAGACATGCATGGCGTTGACAGGCGAACCCTTTTTTTTGGTTCTGTTTATACTTTTGAAGTAGGAAAAGGAACCCCATTTTTTTGTGACTTTTTGATTTTGTGAAATCTGGTTTCGAGGTCAAAGCAAGTGATAGGGACAATTTCGAAACAAAACCCAGAAGAAGAAGAAGAAAACACTCAGATTCTGATACCCAAAAGCTTTGGGGAGAGACAAAGGGTCCTTCCATTTTCTTTTCTTTTCTTTCTTTTTTTCCCGCTTTTTCGTTTATATTTTTTATGGGGTTTGAGGGTTTACTTAGGAGCAATAGTAGAAACTACAGCTGTGGGAGTGCAAGAGTCGTGGCTGATATTTCTCCACACAATCTCTATATCCCCAGCGGTTCCATTGTTGAGTCACTACCTCTTCATCCTCCTCCTGTTTTAACTGTATGCTTCATCTGATTGATCCCTCTCTATCTCTCTTTCTCTGTCCATAAAGTGGAAATTTATTAGATTTGTTCTTTTGTTTGTTCAATATTGTTGTTGTTTCTGGTGATTTGTCCGATTATGCAGCAACAGAAAATGGAGGGTGATATGGGTCTTATTGGGGAATTTGATCATACTTTGATGGGTGGGATGAGGGATGATGAATATGAGAGTCGGTCGGGGAGCGATAATGTCGAGGGAGTCTCCGGCGACGATCAGGACGTTGGCCACGATCAGCCTCAGAGAAGAAAGAAATATCACAGACACACCCCTCATCAAATTCAAGAGCTTGAAGCGTATGTCCTCATGGATTATTCTGCAATTTTATAATTCACAAGTTGGTGATTTTTATTTATGTGTGTATAACATTTAGAGTAATGATGGCTTGGTTTTATGTTTTATTTCTTTTTTTTACATTGTTTTAGATTTTTCAAGGAGTGTCCTCATCCTGATGAGAAGCAGAGGATGGAACTTAGTAAGAGGCTGGGTTTGGAGAATAAGCAGATCAAGTTCTGGTTTCAAAATAGAAGAACTCAGATGAAGGTATTGAATTATTATGTTAGGATATATATAGCATTGTTATTTGTCTCGTATGTTGATAGGATTTGCAGATGGTGTGCACTGATATTGGACTTGTTTCTTGAATTAGACTCAATTGGAACGCCATGAGAATATAATTCTCCGGCAAGATAATGAGAAACTGCGAGCTGAGAATAGTATGATAAAGGAAGCCATGGCCAACCCGATGTGTAACAGGTGTGGTGGCCTGGCCATTCCCGGCCAAATTTCATTTGAGGACCACCATCTGAGAATTGAGAATACTCGGCTTAAGGATGAATTGAATCGAATATGTTTCTTGGCGAATAAGTTCCTAGGGAGGCCACTCTCATCCTTGGCCAGCCCAACTGCTGTTATGGGTTCGAATTCTGGTCTTGAACTCGCTATAGGAAGGAGTGAAATCGGCGGCTCAAGCGTTCTAGGTTCTTCCCTGCCAATAGGGCTTGACTTAGGGGAAAGTATTCTGGGCATGCCTTCGGCAATGCCCCAAATTAGATCTCCGATGGGAATGATGGGAGGTGAAATTCAGGTTGATAGGCCAATGCTCATCGATCTTGCACTGGCTGCTATGGAAGAATTAATGAAGATGGCTCAGACAGATAGCCCTCTCTGGATTAAGTGTTTGGGTGGTGAGAAGGAGATACTGGACCATGAGGAGTACGACAGGTTAATTTCTCCTTGTATCGGCCTAAAACCGACCGGATTTGAAACTGAAGCTACAAGAGAAACTGGGATAGTCATCATAAACAGTCTAGCCCTCAAGGAGACATTGATGGACGCCGTACGTGAAATTTCGCCTTTACTAAATAATTGATTGAATTGAATTTAAGCATTTAGTAGTGAATTTTCTGATTAATTACCTTTGGTTGAGTTGTTCTGCATTCCATACTTGATACTAGTCATTGGGTAGAACAATTTGATTTGGTCTAGAAGTTTTGAAGTTTATTGGATGGATATATTATTTTAACTAGTCACTTGTGTCAATAGAACCGGTGGGCGGAGATGTTTCCCTCCTTGATAGCTAGAGCCGCAACCGTTGATGTAATATCGAATGGCATGGGTGGAACCAGAAATGGTGCTTTGCAAGTGGTATGATTTTAAGCCCTATGAATTCTGCACTTTAGCCATATATGGTTGGAACTCATAAGATAATATTCCTTGTCAGATGCATGCTGAGGTTCAATTGCTTTCGCCGCTTGTCCCTGTGCGTCAATTAAGATTTCTCCGGTTTTGCAAGCAGCATGCGGAAGGTGTGTGGGCTGTAGTCGATGTTTCGGTTGAGATTGGCGATAGTTCACTCAATGGCCACCCAAGCTGTAGGAGGCTTCCTTCAGGCTGTGTCGTGGAAGAGATGCCCAATGGCTACTCTAAGGTAACCGATCAGATGCTCTTAATACCCTCACTTTATTCCTTCGTATGCCACGTATGGTTGCTTGCTTAAATGTTAGTGTTATCAATCACTATGGCCATTGATGTTTTAGATACATTAATGTTATTTGAAAAAGGTGAGTCCTTATTGTGAAATTGTTACGTTATAATATCTTGTTCTGAGGTTTGGGTTGCTTTCTGTGTATGCTTAAGTTTTTCGGCCTTATTTGTTTTAGAAATAATTTGAAACTGCAGATCTGTCTCTGCATCTTATAGTATTTATAATTGCATAGAAGTTAAAAAGAAATGCCGGGTTATTCGTCAATCTCTCTATTATATACAATATAATTGATGCTTCTATGCCTACCTCTTATATTATTTTACCATTTTTTACTGTGGGAAAGGCTACAATAATGACTTGGATTCAGCAACCTTGACTTATAATATAATAGTGCCAGGTGATACTTTGCAATCTGTGCCATTGGAAGATAATCAGACCTAATCTTGTTAAAAAAATTTCATAATATACTCAAATCTAGCATTTTGATAATTGTCTTATCAACTTTGTAATCAATATTTTCTTTTTTTCTCTTTTTAAAAAAATCAGTTTTTGACTTCTGCTTTAGTTTTGACTCGACGTCATGATTTCTCAGCCGACTTCTAAGTTCGGGGGTATTAATTTATTGCGAGGCTATGGTTTAACGGCTATGATTTACTATGCAGTTGAGTGTTGTGGATTTAGGTCATTGTTTTTCACCGCAGCGATTTATCCTTTATTCAGAGTATCTTTATAGATGAAATAGTTATTTTTTCTCCATGTGATTAGAGATAATAACTTCAAAATTTCTTGAAGATTATAAACATTTTTTAAAGTTAAGCTGTATTAAAACACTTAAAGACATATTGAAAGAATAAAAGTCAAGTTGCATGGAGCCTGGGAGGACCCATACTATTCTATTTTTGTGAATAATATGATGCCGTATGGATTTAATGTTACGTTGATTATTCTTGATTGTTTTTCAACTATTATTGCTTTCTATCATTATAATCTCCAATAAGATTAGCCATCTCAGTGTTTGGTCAAACATTGTCTCGCTAAAATAACTAACATTAAGGTAGTTAAGAATAATGTAACTTTGTAGCGGTATCATATTCTCGTGTCGGGTAACTTCGTAGTTTCGTTGTACTTTTGCGACGAAAAGATGGGCAAATTTCTTTGATTAGCTTTAGATTAGACATGCAATGGCATCCTTTATTACTATAAATCAGATCCTTGCCACGGATGAGTTTCTGAATCGAAAGGCAGTTATATCTCTGAATAAAAAGTAGTGTAGCGAATGGCATTTATTGTTGAATAATAATGGCAGATATAATAGATATTGTGTGTGTCTCTCTCTTTTTTGTGCATTAGAAAAGGAATCATTTTTTATTACACCAAACAAGACCCAAGACCATAGAGTATTCCCTAGTGCCTAACATAGAAGTTCTACTGTTGCAGGTTACATGGGTTGAGCATACACAATACGATGAGAGTGTTGTTCACCAACTGTACCGGCCGGTGGTGAATTCCGGTTTCGGCTTTGGTGCTCATAGGTGGATTGCCACCCTTCAAAGGCAATGTGAATGCCTGGCAATCCTCATGTCATCTTTTATACCCAGTGAGGATCATACAGGTACATATGTAATATTATCTCTTTTCTTTAATATAAGAGTTAGATAACAACTTTATGGATATTAAGTTATTTGAGACAAAATTGTGTTGGTTTTCCTGAATTACCCTCTTTAATCATGTGCAATCAATAAAGATACTTTAAAAGAAATTTTTAGATCCAGTGCTTAATACGAGAGTCAATTAACTTTTTTTTGGATTAAGGAAGTTAATTAACTGATATATTTATCATTTTTCTCCAAACTAAGTTGGCTAACTTATAAACTAAAATATAATATAATGATACATATAAGTATTTCAGACTATATGTTACAACTGAGTAATTTATATGGCTTTTTTAATTTTCTCAAAGAAGTCAATTGACTCTTGTATAAAGATCCGAGTGTGGTATAAAGTTGGAAGACAAAATTGAGGTCTTATATTTAGGATCCAGAGATGGTACACATTTCTGTTTCTTTAATTTTTGCTCCTTCACTTGTAATGGATTTCATATATTTACATGTTGATAATGACAAGAATATATTTGACCAGCATTAAGCCAAGCTGGTAGGAGGAGCTTGTTGAAGCTGGCGCAGCGCATGACCAATAACTTCTGTTCTGGGGTTTGTTTATCATCGGAGCGCAAGTGGGACAGCCTTCACATCGGCACACTCGGCGATGACGTGAAGGTGATGACCCGCAAGAACGTGGATGACCCAGGTGAGCCTCCCGGGATTGTGCTGAGCGCCGCGACATCTGTTTGGATTCCAGTGTCCCGGGAGAGTCTGTTCAATTTCCTGCGTGACGAACGGCTGAGGAGCGAGTGGGACATTTTGTCGAATGGGGGACCGATGCAGGAGATGGTCCATATTGCCAAAGGCCAAGGTTCCGGAAATTGTGTGTCTCTCCTTCGCGCCAGCGTAAGTTGTGTTTTTTTCCTACTGTTTTCTATGCATCTTGACTTTTCCTATTGCACCTTTTGTCCATATATTGACTTAGGTTTGAACATAAAATCTTAGCTAGTACTACAAGAGAATGAAATGGAGTAGAATAGAAAACGGAATTTTGAAGATAAAATGATTGTAGTACATCTATTTTTTTTAAAAAGCTGTTAATCAAGTGATCATTATACACATATAATAAATATTGCAGAATAATAAACGAACGTGAATCTCATCCTCTTCTTAAATCCTAAGGGGCCTCTTGGATTATAGTGGTATGAGTGTGTTTGTTTAGGTTAATGGAAATTAATTTAAAGCATGTTAAAATTAAAATTCGAATTTCTATAACTATTTTTTATGATGTAGCATATTCTTATATAATTTATGAAACTAAAATAATTTGATGATGTAAAGTTCACAGATCCATTTTTTTTATGGAACGCTTGCCTTTTGGATTGAGGATATGTATTAACGAAGTTTATTAAGCGCCTGCTGTTGCAGGCGGTGAATCCCAACGATAGCAATATAGTAATACTGCAAGAGACATGGACGGACCCGTCGTGCTCGGTGGTGGTGTATGCACCGGTTGACATACAATCCTTGAACGTTGTGATGAGTGGCGGAGACTCTGCCTATGTGGCTCTCCTGCCTTCAGGCTTCGCCATCCTCCCGGATGGCCACCACGCCGGCTATGGTGGCAGCCCTGATGGAGGAGGCAGTGATGACCACCAAGGAAGCCTTCTCACGGTGGGGTTCCAGATTCTGGTAAACAGCCTTCCGTCGGTGAAACTCACTGTGGAGTCCGTGGAGACGGTGAACAACCTCATAACCTGCACCATTCAGAAGATCAAAAGCTCCCTGCCAGTTGCATGACGTCGACGATGATTTATGTTTTGTAGTTTCCCTTTTTGTTTTGTGTTGTGAAATTTGAAGAGGTTAATTGAGAGAGGTTGGGTGTAAATGGACAATATATATATATATATATAGAGAGAGAGAGAGAGAGAATAGTGAATGAAGGAGGAGGGGTCGCTAAAAATGGAGGTTGAGAGTCAAGAACGAACCTCCAAGGAGTTGCTGACTTATTGATCGGAATAGGGTAAGTGGGTGTATGGGGGTTCGGGTATTGACTCACTGACCTGCGACTTTTCGTCTCTAAACTCTTTTGTGTATCTAGCAATTCCCCACATTGTCTTCTGTTGTTCCCTTTTGGCTTGGCTTCTTGTCTTTGTTGTTTTCTTGGATTACAATATAATAAGCTTGTTTGGCAAAGTGTTGAGGAGAGTCAAAAGTACGTTCAACAGTTTTTTTTGTAAAACGAGATAATCTTTTTCATATATTTATTTCGATTCGTGGAAAAGTATTTCTCCACCGTTACTAAATCCAATAGCTTCTTAGTATATACATGTGTGTTTTGCCTTTTTCGTCTCACTCTTGGGCTTCGAACCTTTCTACTTTTCTTTCATTTAAGAAGAATGGATGTTAATGGTGAGGTTACAAGTGAAGTTGAACTGATGTTAATTAAGTTGAACTCAATTTATTATTATTTATGGCAGTTTTCATGTCATTAAGCTATGAACCCTTAGAATCTCTCGTGCCACCTGAATGGCGCTCTATGACTGGAAAAAAATACACTTGTGGATGAGGAGAGAAGATACAACAACAATGATGAAACTTATCTCTGTTGAATCGGGTTGGCTATATTGATTGTATGGGGTCATCGAGCTATGCCAATAAATAAGTTAGTTTAAAAGATCCAACTCAATAATTCCTTGTGTTTTATAATGTGAACACTTGAGACAATATTGTTCGAAGAAAAAAAGTGAGGAGAAAAATGGTTTTTAAATTAATAGAAAAAAATACAGAAGAAAAGTGATTACTTTTATGATGATAAAATTAATCACATGGGAACAGCCTTATAGGAAGTTCTAAAGCAGACCCCTCCCTCAAGATTCTCTATTTATAAAAAAAGTAGAAGAAAATAGGGAAATTTACCATCGGGTCATGTGTAACCCAATTAATGAACAAAATGTCTTAAAGACTGATAAAATTACTATCAGGTCCTAACAGTAGTTGGTCTGGTTGTTATTGACGGTTGATGAGGTTGTTAATGATAATCAGGTCAGCTACTGTTGAAATTTGATTGTAATTTTATCAATCTTTATGAATTTTTATTCATTAATTCCTCTATTTGAGATATGATAGCAAAGGCTGTCCTTCACTCTCCCTTCTTGCTTGTTTCCCCATCCATACATTGCCTTTTTCTGACAAGGGGAATCTACCCACCTATGTAATTTTCTGGATCATACATTCGTACCACGCACGTGTCGTTGCGAAATCCAAACAGCTGAAAGTTTTGTGGTGATTTTTGAGAGGTCTGTTATATTGTGAAGATAAAAGCTATAATTTTGAGGGGCGAAAATTTTATAATATTATTGAAAATATGTGTTTAATGTTACAAAAACTTTTTGCAAGAGTTGAGCATCTGACAGAAAATCAGTAATACAGAAATCTTCAAAAACAAATAGAGACCATATTTGAAGCTTAACATGGTAAAATCCGTTAATCCAATATAAACAAGCTTGTTTAATTCAAATACACATACTTTCGTACATTCATACACTTCATATTATATCCTTTCATGATTAATGTATGAATAATATTCACACCAAACCATCATATGCACAATATAATA
>JANTPZ010005923.1:0-16238 GCA_025593235.1 Vachellia pachyceras
CAAAACATCACAGACAGAGCAATGTATTCGTTGGCCCATAGCAAAGTGAACAACAGGATGTGGGGTTCTGTGAAAGGAATCAACGAAGAGGATGGCCTAAGAACTCTCAACATTAGCCAATGTACAGCACTCACGCCCTCTGCCGTTCAAGCCGTGTGTGATTCGTCCCCGGCGCTTCACACCTGCTCGGGCAGGCATTCACTCATAATGAGTGGCTGTTTGAACCTCACTTCTGTGCATTGTACTTGTGCTGTGCATTCACACCGAGCAGTTGCCTCTCTTCCGTACCAAGCTCATTGAGCAGAGCACTATTTGTCGCCTCTCTTCCCTTCTGCGGCTCCGAGAAGCGAACATTCCCCCTTTGTATATACTTGTGTGGAACTTAGTAGAATACGAGAGACTTCGGCTGCAAATTAGCAGGCTTTTGTTGTTGGAACCTGCAGACTATGTAGAACAACTTGAACTGAGTGGTTTAGTTTTAGTGTCCTAAATATCAAGTGTCTGACATTTTGGATGCAAGAACTGGGTTGTTCCAGATCGGTCAAGAGAGACTAGGTGTAAGCTTGCGCTGTTATAACTTAACTGAAGGGTTTACATCCGGTAAATTTCTGTCCACTTTCCTATTGTTAAAGTGGACGTTTTCTTTTTACTTTAAGACGATTCTTGGAATTACCAATGCAGTTCTCGAAGTGATCTTTTGGCGTCATGGATTCGGTTCTTTCTGAATTTGAAAGACGCAGAGATGAGAGACCTGAAATCGAAAAGAGGGATGAGGATAAGATTGCATATTTAGTTCAGGAAGAGTGTAATTGTCAAATTATACATTTGAGCTAAAATATATTATGGAACACCAGTGATTGTGACCTTCTGGATATTTTTATCTGGCAGATCGGAGGCTGCGTAGCTTAATAGAACATGACTGCATTGCGCATGGCGAATCTTGGACTTGAACGCACCGCGACCTGTAAAGGGGGACGACGACCTTCTGCCTTCGCACTTTCCTGGCATTTCTCATGACTCGAATACGGGGCCCTCCGTTCTTGTTAAATTTTGATAGGGAAAGGATACTTTCCACTACTCAAAAAGTAGTGGAGATCTCCACTGCACATCCAACGGCTCTCATAGAAGAACGGTCCTCTCATTTTAGTGTTATCGGTTCATGTGCAGCTAACTCTCACTTCTGAAAGTAAAAGAACGTGAGTTTCAATTATAAAATGCATATGTTAACAAATGAGAGATGTTGGATGTGCAGTAGAGATCTCCACTACTTTTTGAGTAGTGAAGAGGATCCTTTCCCATTCTGATACTCTCCCAAAGTATTAGAGGATACCCTATGGATACAAGTTGCGTGGCCGTGCTACGAGCTATATAAAATATGTTAATATTTTTCTAAATCAATCTTTGAATAAGAAATAAATTAAAGTTGTATTAAATAACTTCCCATTCCCCACTTATCCCTCTACATTTTAAATGATCTCTCTCTCTCTTCTTTTTTTTCATTTTCTCGCGCGCGCTCGTTTGAGGGAAAAAATCTTTAAAAACAATGCTAGTTTAGCTAGGATAACAATGAAAGAGTGTGATTGAAGTTTTTCAATTTTATTGAGTTAGTGCTGTTTTTCCCTACATATCAAAGTTCATACTCTAATCTTTAGGAGGTCATAGGTTTCCTATGGTCCTTTGGAATTTCGATAGGTTACTACGTTTGTATTGGAGCATTATTATGATGGTTTCTCCAAACACACGTTCAACAGTGTTTTTCCGTAAAATGAGATAATCTCTTTCATATATTTATCTCGACTTACGTAAAAGTACTTCTCTACTGCGTTTCCAAACGAACACAGTTACTCTTTCCTCAAACGGTGTACAGACAAAAAATAAAAAATAACAGTTTTCAGTTAATTCATCCCCGTAAATTCTGCACCTAGAATACCAGGTTATGGAGAAAGACGCAAACGCAAGGCTAGAAATTAAGCTCAAGTTCTTTTGAACATCATCCTTACCTAGACACCGAGTGCTTTCCGTTTTGATTGTATGCATTTCTTTGCTACGGATCGCTCAAAACTATATTATGGGCTTGTTCGGATAGTCCGTTGGGATAACGATCACAGCTTCTGAGGTAAACATGTAAAAAGAATTTTGTCTCGGTAAGTGTAGAAATGGATTTTGGAGAGGCCACAAGCTATAAGCTTCACCCAGAAGCTCAAAACTAGAATGTTTACTAGTCTATGGCGAAATTAAACATCGCTTTCCTGAACGGATAACTTTTAAAACTAACTTCCACTCAAATCAAATTCTGCAGTAAGTAGACTTTTCTGGAACTTTTCTGCAGCCTGGGGATCATTTGGATTCTTATCTGGATGAACTCGCATTGCCTGCAGCAGTAGCTCTGAGATAGGAGATTCTAGAAAATCTAAAACTCATCAAGAAGAATAGCCAAAGAGAAGTGAAACTCACTGATAAACTAATTGGACAAATTTCAGGGGGGAAATACACGAAGGACAGACAGGAACGTGTCTGGAAAAACCAAAGCAATGGAGTTAAGTCCAAACCTTCTGGTAATAAGCCTTGAGAATCTCCTACCCGGAAACAGAGATACTAACCTCAGGAATATCGTAATAATCCGTTTCCTTCATCATTGTTGGCAACTGAGCTATCAGTGAACTTTTTTTTTTGTTGGTACACGAGCTATCAGTGAACTTGGAAGGAGGGAAGATAGCAAGGGAGGGAGTCCACTAAGGAAAAGAGGATGAGAAGAAAGTGAATGGGTGGGTGAGAAAGATAGAGGAAGAGGAGGGGGAGAAAAGAGGATTGAGGCCCACGGTACTCGCATGCCTTCGCCTTTCCAGTGCTAAGACCAATTTTCTAATTCAGGAAAATGGCTACGTGAAGGGAGGGGACACTATTTTAACTGGAGCTTTGTCAAACTTTGGTGGGCCTAGGCCTAACTTTTTGGGCTTATTTTCTTAGTAATGGACTGAAGAAATGAGTTTTCAAGCGTAGAGTTTTTTGTGGGTTATTTGCTTCCCTTGTGTTGGGGTTACTTTGACCAAAAAAATAATGTTAAGATCCTTTTTGGGAAATTTGCTATCATATTCTAAATATGAGAATTAATAAATAAAAGATCTCAAAAATTTACAAAATTATCATAAGGTCCCCAGAGTAGCTGATGATGTTGTCATTAACAACCTTATCAGCCTTCATTAACAACCTCAACAGCTATTCTTGAGACCTTATGGTAATTTTGTGAATCTTTAGGATCTTTTATTCATTAATTATCCTATTTGGGACTTAAATGTAAATTTTTCATCCCTTTTCTCTTTCGCATTTCTTTATTAACAACGTTCAGCAGAAAGAAATGTCATTGTTTTAATATATCATGTCTCATTGTCTAGGGACCCAGGTGTAAAAATAAAGGCTTGGATTATATAAAAGTCTTGTCTAGGGATCCAGGGGGAAAAATAAAGGCTTAAATTAAATAAAAGGATAAGATCCTAGCAGGAGTCGAACGCACTTAGCTGGATTCAAAGTCCGGAGTGCTAACCACTACACCATAGAACCAGAACAAAATTTATTGTTAATTTATATTTCACATTCATAATTATTTTCTTGGAACATACAAGATAACAACACGAGAATAATTGGAACTCAACAATATCCAATATAAGAAAGAAAGAAAGACAAGTTCATTTTTGGGCCAAGAGGAAAACGTTAATATACCTTCTCCTTTTATCTCTCGTACTTTTAAAAAAAATTAGGCTGTATAACTAAGCTCGAAATACTGATATGATGTTATGAATGATTTAGTTGGTCATCTAGAATTTGGAGATGGCTTTTCGCTGAAACAAATGCAGCATAATCACCACCCAAAAATTTAATGTTTGGAATCCTATGATGCTTTTGTCCAACAAGAAACAGGGAAAAGAGGGTAAGGAGGGGAATCAGCAATGATGCTGATGCATTTCGGTTTCCTATTTTTAACTCTGTCCGCCCTTTTGCCTTGAGATCTTTAATAACTAAAGAGCCTAGTATCATTAACTTGTAGCTATTTAAAAGCAGTTGAGTTGGCATGTACTGCAGAGCATGGCTTTCTAAACAATGGCATGGCATGGTGATGATTCGTGTTAAAAATGAGAGAGCTTGGATGGCAGAACAGCGCAAGGGCGGCATGCATTCCTGATTGAAAATATACACTCACCCAATAAAACAGAAATCTTGTCAATGTAGACAAATTCTTTAAAACTTTTATCATTTAATCTAAAATATACAGGCTCCACAGAAATTTGATTACACTGGCATTCCTGATTAGGCAGAAATGTGGAAAGTTTAAACCTGTAAACAGACATTGCAATCACCAAGAACAACAACCACTACTTGATGCATCAGACTGAGGAGGTGTCTGCTTGAAGATGTTCTTTTTCACGCCCGATGAGCCCTCAGCCAAAAGGCTTGGCGTTTCCAAAATCTGCAGATCAGCGGTGGAGCCCACATCAGAGTTCGTCAGTCCAATAATATAAGCTTGAGTATTTGGTAAATAAAAAAAAAAAGCAAATGAGAGGGTAAGCTAAAATCTAAGCCGATACTTACGCCAAAAATGGGAAGAAATATAACTAGCCTGTTGATTAGATTAAGGATCAACAGCAAACACTTCAGGAAGTATATAAAGGGCACACAAAATAGAGCTAGGACAACTTTGAGTCTTATGCTCCATCCGGTGACTTTTGCAAAATTTTTGCTTGAAACTCTTAAGTTTGGACTTGCCATTGTGCCACAAATTTTATCATGAGCTCTTAATGCATTCCATTTGTCACATTAGGAATCAGAGTGTGCATTTGTCAATCTTAGAGGGCAGTAGAGGGATCTGAGGGTTGCATGTGTGCAATACCTTCAACACAAGCTCCTCAAAACATTGCTCCACATTAACTCGAGTTTTTGCACTGCATTCAGTAAAAAGGCAACCATATTCTCTGGCCAAGTCTATCCCTTCCTTTTTGCTGACAACCCTTTCATTTTCCTGAAATACGAGACATTCGATTGCACATTCTTAGACCAGTATTTTAACAGCTCAAAAGAGTAAGATTTCACAACTTGTAACTTGCTGACACAAATATCAGATAGATTCGTAAACTTGCTGACAAACAATACAAGCATATAAACTCTCGAAAGAGTATGATTTTAACAACAATACAAATAAACTTTCGAAAGAGTATGATTTCAAAAGAGTATGATTTTAACGACAATACAAATAGAACCCTCATAACTTGCTGACAAACTAGTTTACAAATATAAACTCTCGAAAAGCATACCTTATCAACTTTGTTGCCTACAAGCATCTTGATACAATCTTGATTTGTTGAGTACAAGTCAATTTCCTTAACCCATATATCAGATAGATTCGTAAAAGTTTCTCGCCGAGTTACATCATATACTGTATCATATTGCATATTACAGACTTAGTAAAAGGGTACATACTATAAAATCTAACAAAAATGCAGCTGCTACAGACTATAAAAAAATGCAGCCATATTTCTTTTAGAATAGCAACAGGTCACTGCTACCCTGCTGTAACCAAATTTATGGTCCAAGAATCAATACAATATTCATTGAAATCTAGAGATAATACCAATAGAAGTTTTTTTTTTTTAAAAAAAGAGAGGCCAACAACAAATAAAAGAATACATAAAGAAATTATGCACCTGCAAGCTAACTCAACCTACGTAACAGCATTACGAATGGGTCAGATACTTGAATTGCAGCGAAATTTAAGCATAAGTTGGTTATGTTCTCAAGACAATTATCACTCATCAGTCCTCAAACTTTCCATTATTCCAACTTGAAGGTGCCCGCCAGAAAGTTATTCAGATTTAAGAGCACTGGATTAGTTTATTAACACAAGTAAAATGGCCCACTGATCATGGTTGAATGCAGAGAACCCTGAGCTAAACATTGCCTTTACTGATGCTAGTCAGGTAGGCATGCTCATTCTCTTCTCAGTTCAGATATTTGAGATCTGGCTAGCAGAAAATTTGGTTCAATTCCCATTTTGTGACTTTCCCAGTTCCCTCCTAATCCTAATTAAGCATTTCATTTGGTGGAAAAGAAACAGCGGTTAGTACCAGCAATATTGGAGTTGCATTCGCACAGCCCCCTACCTTCACTAATATCCTAATATATCCTCAGCCCTCTAATCCAGTTCTCCGATCCTTAATATAAGATTCAATTGGTGAGAGAGAATTGAAGTTTATATTAAGGATCAAATTTGGTCATATGCCGCCATGACTATAGCAATCATGGAAAACGACCATTTGAAAAAATACCAAATCAAGGATCTCCTATCAGCAGAAAGATAAAAGAGAAATAGGTGCACTGCTGTACTGTCATATTATGGATTCACAGAATCAAGCTGAAAACTACAATCAAATTCTAGCAGGTGCGCAGATAATACTCGAGAAATATTAATGGGAAATAGAGCTATAAGATGGAGAAAATCAAGATACCCATAATTATTCCTTGAGCTCCTCTGTAGTATGAACTGGTAAGCGTCCTAAACCTTTCCTGCCCAGCTGCTCAAATAAGGAATACAAAACTATGCATCAAAGTCATTTCAAAGATGGTCAAGAAATCCAAACTGCTCTCATGCTTTATTTATACAGTTTTGCAACAACAAGGACCAAAAAAAATAAGAACACTGTAACGCGATTATTTCTGCATGACTAAGAGCATTTAGGTGTGTTTTCTAAGGATGCATACTTCAAATACTCTCAATACACTGTAAAATCTAGAAGAAAGTGCCGAACTCTCAAGTCTCAGCTTTGCCCCCACCAATTACTCACAATCCTGACCAACTAGGCACACGCATGTCATATGAAAATACGCTAATGAAAAACATGAAAGGGCTTATCATTAACACGGGACATTACCTGTGTCCCAAATTGCAAGTTTCAATTTTTTCCCGCCAACTGTAACATACTTGACCTTGAAATCAACACCTGCGTAATTCTTAAAATTCTTATAAGAATCAATAACTGATACCTAAGAAAAGTACACATGTCTGGCGTATAGTTATGTGAATACATCATCGTTTGTTTTGCCAATAATCCCTATTACTTTTTACCCACGCAAAGTCAACGTCGTCTGATGACCATCAAATCAAAAGTAACCGGTTACCAGGACTGAGAGATGACAACAATGCATCCGAATGGCATGCATTTCCCTTGTATGGAATACAGAAGATACTGCTTATAGCAAAGGATAGAACTTCCTGCTGCTTAATTCAATGGTCCAGCCACCATTGCTAAATAGCAGTTTTGGTTTTTGTACCAGGAGAATAAACATTATTGGATCCAGTACAGAAACATGTGTGTTAGAAAGCATATTGATAGGTTCGCACAACCACGTACTCTACATAAAATTAATGAGAGTCAACAGCAAACAGGGCATAGGCAAGTGATGCTTTTGTTCTCAGATCCGTACAAGAAAGCCAATAAGGAGGGATGGGGAGAAGAATACGAGGAGTGGACGTAATGCAAAAGCAAAACTACCAATAGTAGGGGAGAGATGTTCGAAAGTGGTGGATGTGAAGCTCAAAAGCAGCGTGCTCTTTCCAACCCCAGAATCCCCAATAAGCAGCAGCTTGAATAGGTAGTCAAATTCAACCTGATTGGAAGAGGAGGAGGAAGCGTCCATTGAAACGTCTACTGTGGGAGTCGATCAAGTACTCGGGATCAACGGAGATGTGTTTGCATCAGATATTATTTTTTTAAGGTTTGATAACAACTGGGGACGTTTATTCGTCGGGAGAAAGTCGTAGAGATGAAGCAAACTATAACGTGGATGGAAGAGAACAGGGTTGCGGAGATGCAAAGTAATCTCTATAAAGGTCAGACGAATTCTTGCCGCGGAGGGCGTGCCAGTTTTCCACCGAGTGCTTTGCTTGGGATTCTTTCACACGCAGTTAGTAAAAAACCGGACCGGCCATCTCCGTAAATTATGACGCACGGTGAACTGGCCTTAGACTAAACTAATTTTAACCCGAGTAACAAAGTAAAGCGATGGTGATTCGTAATATACTTTTTTAATCTGTTTTTTAATTTTTAGTTTTAATAAATTTATATTACATTCAGTTGTATTTGCGTTTTAATTTATCATCATATTTATAAATTTTACTTTCTTTGGATTGATCAATCAAACTAAAGTGATTATATTTAGTGTTTCATTATTTTGTTATTTTATAACTTTGTATGATTGTAAGAATAACATATATTGTCATGTTTTTTATTATCATCACATTCAAACAGTTGTATGAGACATATATGCAACAAAATATTATATATTTAGTGTCATTCTTATTTAAATATTATGATAGCAATTTGTTCATAATTAAACATTATTAAACTATACTATTTTAATATGACGAGTCTAACTTACATGTTGATCCCAATAACCCACTCATCGGCTTAGGATTTGATCCAAGTTTTAATGCTTTGGTGACACACCAAAAAATAATGAAATATGGGGCCGTTTGGCAAAGTGCCATAAGCCACTTATAAGTGCTTATTCACACAAGCCATGCAAATATGTAGAGGAGATTGTCTCGTTTTACGGAAAAACACTGTTGAACGTGCTTATGAAAATAAGTCACTGCTTGCTAAATAGGGCCATGATATTTCTAAACTTATAATTATAATCGTTACTCAAAAAAAACTTGTATAGTTCGCAAAAAGGAGGACTAAAAACTAGGGATGGAAATACGGGTCAGCCCATCACTCCAACGGGTTGCAAAATTGCAACCCGTGGCCCACCATGGGGGTTAGCGAGCTGGACCGCCAACCTGTCAGTTTTTATTTTTAAAAAAATAAAAATAAATTTCTTTTTTTCTTTTTTATCCAGATTTTTCTATGAGATAGCATATTTACATGATTTTCTTTCCAATCTCATTAACAATTTTTCAATAATTTCTTAAAAATAGAGTTTAACGTTACTTTTTTGTTTTATAAAAAATGTTGAGATGAAAAAAAGAAAAAATATAAATATATATAATTATTTTAAAAATTAAAATGGTGGGCTAACCGATCAACTTGCGAGCTGAAATTAGTCGCCCTCTGACGAGTTGACATTTTATCAGCATGAACCGTCAGGGTTAGGTAGGTTGGCCCTGTGAGCCCAGCCCGTTTTCATTCCTACTAGATGATAGTCATAAGTCATAACACAGAAAAGGGGATCTCGGATTTCCTGATCCTCGACGTCTTCGTTAATCATTAGTGAGTCCTCTGCACTTCCCGGGCCACCGACCCGAAAATCATATGGGCCGATGGTCATGATCTGGCCCACTATTTTATCATTTTCTTTCGTCCTCTCCAATTATGAATTACAGTACTGGGCGCCGACGATAGTTAATAATTTATTTCCATCATTAAAAATGGCCAAAATCACATATGAAGGCTTCACCAGTCAGGTGTTGAGATTTGGGTAACATTCAATCCATGAGCGAGTCAAAAAGGCAAGAATATACTTCTTAACTACATGATCAACCACAAAGAAGAAAGCGTCAAGATTGGTAAAGGCATTAAATGATTGGCTTCCATTTGCCAGCCAGCAGTAGTCGCCATTAATTTTGACAGATCCATCAAAAGCCTTGGGATTGATCTGGGGCGGTGCGAAACTGACACCTCTGACGTTGATTTGCATGAATCATGCATCTTCTTCTGTAAGCTGCCTGCAGTAGTCACAATCTCAGTCTCTCTCTCTCTCTCTCTCTACACATGCTGCTTGGAAGAATATATCAGAGGTTCCTGCAGATTGGAAAGTTGTGCATCTATACGTTTACATTGCTGATATATAATTCCAAATTGTCGGTTTCTGCGAGTCGTCGTGCAACCCAAGCTGTTACGCCACCTTCTCACTTTCCCCAACTTCAAACATGGTGGCTACCACAGCTAAAAAGCCATGATCTAATGGATGCTGCTGGCTGCATCTTAAAACAAGGAACTGTATATGATGGAGATCAAATGAGCCAGAGAGCGGGATTCAAAGTATTGCTTTAAATGATGGATTCTAATTAAAGTGAGTACGTACGGGTTAGTTTTCTTAATGAATAAAGAGTGTGTGTAATTGTGTGTAGATGGTGTATTTTCGTTTACACGTACCTACGTACGCCTGTTCTTGCTCCCATCTTTCTTTCTCGATCCTGCCAATCAAAGAGTCAAAAAGGGTGTTGATATTTGCTGCATGATCACGCCACAAATAATCCTATTTGGTCCTTTTGGGCGGTAAAAAGTTGGCAAGGCTCTAGAAATAAACCGGACCCCGAAATCCGTACTGATGTCAAACAATTGCGACTTGATAATGCGACTTGATAACACGCGTAAAGAATTTCACCTATTAAAAAAAACGCATAAATCTGAATAATATCATGATTTTCTAATCATCTTAATAATCACTGATTTAACTCCAATAAAAAGCCGCAGTTAATATATGCAAACTAGATTAATTCAACCTCTCTGTTCTATAGTTATTTACACAAGAGACATAATTTTGAGAGAAAAGACACTTCATTCGGTCAAATTCATTCAATTTCTCATCAGCTACAAATTATTTTCCTTGCCATTCATCAACTGATCCCTTATAATCTCCTTCGTCTTTGTCCCCTAACCCAGGCTCTATTTTATTTTACCATCTTTATCAGAGTCCAGACCGAGTCGTGCTTTCTTGCTCTCCGGAGCCTTAACATCAACAAATAAATCATCCAAGCGATCAAGATTGACTTTGGAGCTAAGCCTCTTATTTATCAACATTTTCCGAGTAGCCTCTGCAGCAGATTGAGGAGGACCTGAATTTTTTGCCTTTTGGGCACGGCTCTGTTTCTTTTCCTTTCTGGATTTGGCCACAGCCGCAGCAGCAGATTTAGCAAGCTCTCTTGCTGCAAGCATATCCTCAGACCAGTTTTGAAAATTTGCCTCAAAAGCTTCCTTAGCATCAGCAGCTGCTGCTTGCTCCTCAAGATACTTCCTGTTCATTTCAGTCCATATAAGCGTCTTGTAATGCTTCTCCTCCTCATTGAGAAGGTAGCCTTCAAGCTCCAAATCATCCATATCAGACAGACTTTCTGATTCACTATGAGTTTTGGCAGTCATATCTTCCCCATGTGATTCATCATCCCCACCATCTTTAGTAGCCATTTGATCAACATCAGCTCCAATACTTTCTGGCACAAGAGAATGCAACTCTTCTTCCCTGCCTGCACACACACAATTTGATGCTTTTGCCAAAAAACTGCACCTAGAACATAGACATTTGCCCTTAAATAATTTGAAAAATCAATGAGAAGGTATGGCTTTTCATTCTCCCGAAATGCAATGTGGAGACAAGCAGCCTGCACTTGCTCTGATTTTCGTCCCTTTGTGAAATTCCGATCAAGTGCTATTTTATAAAAGGCCAATGCTTGGGTGGACATATTAGTATCTTCCACTCCAAGGTTCTGGCTTAGGTATCTCATGCCATCAAGTGCTCCTTCTAATGTTCTTTGGCGGGAAGCAGAATCCTCGCTTTGAATCGTTCTCACAAAATTACCAGATACCTTACTCTGCCCAAACGCATCTTTAGTGAAAGTGACATCTTGAGAAAAAATAAGTATCTTCCAACACCTTCCCACAGAGTTCACAAAATAATAACGAAGAGTCTTCATCACGTACTCCCTTTACAACTTTACCACAGTACTCACACTTTACAACAACCAGTGGTATAAGGTTTTGCTGTTGCTGTTCATCGCATTTCACCATTGTCTGATACAATGTCAACTAAGATGAGGAAAACAAAACACAACTTAGAATAACCTAGAATCTCGAGAAACGAGTTTATTAGAAGGCTTTTACTTCTAACACTCTTCGATCCGACAAAGACTAAGTTCAGAATGAATCAAAAAAACCTTTCAACAGAGCAATTGCATCGCCCTTCTAACAATAAATTGACATCTGTTGAATGAAACAATTTCGCCGCCCTTCTAACAATAAATTGACGTCGGTTTTATAATTAACAATCCTAAAAGAAATGTCACTCACAACACTGACCAACCAATAAGTAGGTGAAAGCAGGAAAAAACGCAACCTCGATGCCTTGGGAAAGAGCTGGAGGACGAAGATGATGCAACCATAAAAGGAGGATTTTATAAAAGTTTTAGCAAATCAACGATGGAAGCTGGGTTAATCCAAAGAACTGAAGAAAATAATTATATTCAACTAAAGAAGTCTTTATATAAAAAAATCATAAATGATAAATGAATATTTTATAATTAAATTGAGATAGATTTTAGATGTGTTAGATTATATTTATGAATATTTTATATCTATTTGATTTATTTTATATGATTTCCCCTTAAAATTCAAATCATAGAACAAAAATCAATATATGATTTCCCCGTAAAATTCAAATCATAGAACAAAAATCAATCTTTCTACAAAATCTAGTGATATATATATAGATAGATATCAAATATATATATATACGCGCGCAAGATATAATATATATCTTGCATATCCGAAAGTGAAAAAATAGAATTGCTCACGAGGGCGGTGAAATATTAATATAGAGAAATAGTAAATAGGCAACAAATAATTTATGCCAAGGATAGTCTAGACTATACCTTCACGGTTTAATAATTAATTGTGTTTACGTGTCGTGAGAACAAATTTAACATTATGTATGTTTGGGAAGAATTTCTTCCCAACAGTACACGTAAGTCAAAATAAAACTATCTTAAAATCCGTAAAAACTATCTCGAAGTCCATAAAAACTATATTGAAATCCGTAAACTCATTTCTCCCAATGGATTTCCAAACACACCCACTAATTAAAAAGGGACTAATAATTTAACCAATACCCTTAAGATATAATATGGGATGGGATATAAATTAAACTCTTGATAAAATCATATTAATAATGTAATCTTAAGTTGTGTATTCTACGAAGGTGTACACATGAGTCCAAATTAATTGACAATTATGACTTGAGAGTTTTGATTCCAGCGATGGTTTCACATCAAACTAGTTATCTTCAAATTCAATTATGTATAATGTGGAAAATAATAATGATGGGGATGTAGTAGCTGCACGTAATCCACGCCATCCATTTCTCAAGGAACACCTCACCAAACCAATATGCTTCTTCAAGCTCTGTCAAAAAAACTAAAAATGACACTCCTCAAACATTTAATTATATAAATAAACATATTTTTATTATTGCAGGATTAGATTGCCTGAATTTCGGGGGGGGGGGAACCCTTCGAAATGGAACCAGTTTTGGCACCGTTGAGCAGTAAAAACTCTTCATTACTGCTGACCATTTAGATATAGTTTGTAGAATCGTTTAGGTTGAATTTTTTTACTTTTACTTTTTCTTAAAAAAGAATTATTTTAGTGTATTTATAATGTAAGATAAAGATTATCTCTTAACTTTTTATTAGTTTACTGAAAAACAATTTTTTAAAATCATTAATTTAATATTTTGGAAAATTTGCAATCAGGTCTCAAATAAGAGAATTAATAAATAAAATGTCCCAAAAATTCACAAAATTACTATAAGGTCCCAGGAGTAACTGTTGAGGTTGTCATTAACAACCTTACTAGCCTTCGTTAACAATATCAGCAGCTACTCCTGGAACCTTATGATAATTTTATGAATATTTAGGATATTTTATTCATTAATTATTCTATTTGGGATTTGAACGTAAATTTCATTTTTATTTTAACCGTGTAGATTTCATCATTCCATCGCAATGAATAGCTTTTCATGCTTATCATTACAACTAGTACTGTGGAGACGGAAAGGCATGCATTGATTCAGGAGGTTTGGCCGATGGAATGAACTGCCTAAAACCTTACATATCGGGTCGGGTCGGGTCCATTTAAGACAAATAAAAAAAAGGACGAATAATTGAGTGTACGAGTCCGGGTCGATGGACAGGAATGTAAAACTGGAAGCAGCGTGATTAATCATACGCTAAGCTTAAAATTTGGATCAAAATAAATCCTTTCATTTTCATTTCATTGTTCATCTACCATCTCTACTTTTCCCGCTCTTTTATGTATATCTTATGGATCCTCTCACGGTTCACACAGGACCCACAACAAACCCAGAGAAACATCTCAAAACGAGCGTACAAGGAACGGTTCGCAGGCTCATAACTCATTCTAAGAATATAGATTAATTCCACAAGACGACACCACGGAGTCTATTGGCATTAATTAATCCCATGATTTTCACAAGTAAAAAGAGGGCATTTATTTTTCAAACACCCAAATCTCACAAAACCGTACGTGAAATATACGATGATAATGGTAAATTTATCAGTAGTAATACTGTGTCTACAAGTGGTAGCGGCAATTTAACATGCATGCATCACAGACAGTTGATCATTAATTCACTGCGTTCTGCTATATGTATGGCAAAAAGATCGTCCCAACCTGCAAATTTTCATCACAATTTCTTCTTGATTATTAATAACCCAGCTGCACCGCAATCAGTAGAGAGAAACTAGTGGCGTTGATTTATACAGACGGAACAATAAATTAAAAGACTTGCTTAATTTTCCATGAGAACGAAAAAGTTGGGTTCCTGACTACCCTGCTAATCACGAGATTATCTAGAAAACGAGAACCCTCCATTACATCCTAGCTAGCAAGTGGCTTACAATTAAATTAATTATAAGTCCAAATGCATGTTATGAAAAAAGTGGATGAAATGCTAAAGTTACGTAATGAAAACTAGAAAGATGATGGTCTCATGTTTCCTCATGAAGTTAACAAACACTCTACTACACTGCTTTGTTATGACGAAGAGACACCCACACCAAGAAAATCGATGAAAGGAACTTGTTTGTGTTCAATTGGCTCGTCATCTTCTTGCCCTCGCTGATCCTTAGAAGCCCTTAACTTGTTGAGTGTAGAGTTACCACAGAAATTGGTCAAGCCCTTCTTTGTAGTCTTTCCATCATCATCGCAACCAAAAAGTCCAAAGGCACTTGAAGGAACGACCCTTCTGTAATTTGCGGAATAATTCGGATAAATTCTGTAATGAAACCTTTGATCTGAACCTTTGGCCGGTATTTCTGATAAGTAATGATTGGAGTGGTCCCTTCTAAACGAATCTGCAACAGGAGAACCATTTGATGAGGAGGTTGCAAAACTCCAGGAAGCCAAAGAAGTGGAGGGAGAATCGGCAAATATTCTATCTTTATGATGATCAAGGTTACGGAAATCAAAGAATCTGGCACTCTCTAACCCATTCATTCTGGAGCTGATGAACACATCTTGATAAGAATTTGATGTCATTTTATTGGAGGAAGTACTGTAGTTAGAATCATTATTATAGTTATAAACATCTTGAAAGCTTCTCTTGCCGCATAGCTTAGATTGCTCTCTTTGCTTGCGCGCCATTATAACGTGCCAATGATTCTTCACAGCGTTATCAGTACGACCTGGGAAAAGCCTTGCTATGAGTGCCCACTTATTCCCATGGATGCGATGAGCTGCCAGTAGCCTCTCTTCTTCCTCTTCTGTAAATGGCCTTCTGTTAATCCTAGGATCAAGCTGATTGAACCACCTTAATCTGCAACTTTTCCCTACAAAAAAAAACAAAATTACTTGGATTTCAACATATGGGGTGGAAGTCCTCGAGGAGAATCACATGTGCTTATATATGATTGATGATATATATACCAGCTGATATTCGAGCGATTAAATAAATTCATGTTGTATATATCGTAGATGAATAACACGCTCTCGTTAACTAGAGTGGAATTAGTATAGCTATATGCCAAGTTCTAAAACTTTTGAAACTCGGCAAGAGTTCTACCGCGTATTAATGAATCCACCAAAACAATGGAGAGCAAGATGAAAGAAATTAAACTGTGCTTCGATTAGTTGTTTTTAAATTAAGGAAAAATGTCTAAACTAATTAAATTTTTTTTATTTTGTCTTCCATTCTCTTAAACTCTCAAGCATATATGAATATAAAGATAAAGATTAAGCAGGAGGCAAGATGTATATATATGAGATCGCAGTACCTGATCTTCCTTGGAGCTTCTCGGCGATTGAATTCCAGTTCTGGGCACCATATTGTTGAACAAGTTGGCGGAGTTTCTCATCCTCAGAGGGCCTCCAGTGACCGCGAGGGCAAGTCTTGGCGTCCTCAACTGGAGATGAAGAAGAATCCTCCATGGAAGGGGAATTCTATCAGCTAATAGGTGT
>JANTPZ010005924.1:0-15306 GCA_025593235.1 Vachellia pachyceras
CTGTATTACAGGTTGGTGTGATTGGGAATCTGGTGCACTCTTCTCCTAATATAAAGAAAGAAGTTATTCTAGCTGGAGCTTTGCAACCTGTAATTGGATTGCTTCAGTATGTTCTCTGTTTTGGACTTTGGCAAACTACTATATTATACCCCCAGAGTTCCTATTTACCTTGTATTAACCTTGCATTACGATGATATCTTACATTGATGTTCTCCTGTACTTTGATACATATATTGTTTTATGTAAAAGCTCTTGCTGCTCTGAGAGCCAAAGGGAAGCAGCCTTGTTGCTTGGACAATTTGCAGCTACTGATTCTGACTGCAAGGTAAGAACTTAATATGTCTACCCTGTATTGAAGGGGGAGGGAGGAACAAACTTTACGGGGGGAACAGAACAGACGTTTACATTCATATATGTTGCATGGAAGATGAAGAGGGATAGAAAAGACATCAATTTCTTCTTGAATTTTACGCTGAAGTAACTGGTTTATGGTTCCAACTTCCAAGTATTAAACTTTCTACCCCTACCTATTACTAAATGTGGACCACATTGGCCTTAAAATATAATTTAATTCAGTATGGGTGATAACTCATGTTATGATGCATCATGTATTCCGTCTTCCCTTCCCTTCCCTTCACATTTGCTTCGTCTTAGAATCTGTTTTACTTTGAATTTCGTAGGTTCATATTGTTCAGAGAGGTGCTGTTCCACCTCTGGTAGAGATGCTTCAATCTAGTGATGTGCAACTCAAAGAAATGTCTGCATTTGCCTTGGGGCGACTGGCACAGGTTATCCTCTATACCTTTTATTTTCCAAGTTATAATTCGATACTTCTCACTTGTGTAAGCTAATAAGGTAAAGTTCACTGTTGCATTTATGGGAGTGATACGTTGTTTATCTCAAGATGATAGTTTTCAATCTGCATAATGTGTCATGTTAGCCATATTCTAAGCAATATTTGTTTTGTCAAAGTTTAATGGTCCTAGGACATCTCAGTAACATCACGCTATTTGAAAATAAGTTCTATGCAATGTGTTACTTCTATGTGAAAGTTGAATACTAGGCTCTTTTAAGCACCATTTCCTCCTGCTTTAAAAGAACTTTTTGACTTCAGGACATGAATAATCAAGCTGGTATTGTGCACAATGGTGGCTTAGCGCCATTACTTAAGCTTCTTGATTCAAAAAATGGATCTTTGCAACATAATGCAGCTTTTGCACTTTATGGCCTTGCAGATAATGAGGTATGATATAAGTAAGGATTCTAATGACATTTGGATAATCTGTTCTTAAATTGGTTGAAAATCCCAGTACAACTTTAATTGATTGTTCTTTTTTATTTTATTTTCTTCCATAGGATAATGTGTCCGATTTTATTAGGGTAGGTGGTGTTCAGAGACTGCAGGATGGAGAGTTTATTGTTCAGGTAGGTTCTGTATTTTTCTTTCTAGAAATTAGCTTTCATTTTGATGTTTTTTAATCCTGTCCTTTGATGCTCATATAATTGGGAATCATATGCATTGTGTTTGCAGGTATAGTCTTACTCTTTAGGACCGGGGTAAAGAAAACTATCCTTCGACCTATTCTGAAATGAATTCATACTTCTTTGCAGGCGACAAAAGATTGTGTTGCCAAGACATTGAAAAGATTGGAGGAAAAGATTCATGGCCGTGTAAGCAGAATTGCACCTTATACTTGTTACTTAAATGCATATAATTTTGATTAAATTTGAAATATCATGAACTGATGTATTGATTCTCAGTCTAAAAGATTATTTGATCAAGATGTTCAAATTTGTAATTCTCTATTTTTCTCCATGTAGGTCTTGAATCACTTGTTATATCTTATGCGAGTTTCAGAAAAGGCTATCCAAAGACGAGTTGCTTTGGCTCTTGCTCATCTTTGTTCTGCAGATGATCAGAGATTAATATTCATTGATAACAATAGTATGCTCCATCTAATTGATTTCGTACTTTTGATCTTTGATTTATGATGGTTCTGTTGCATAAATCCTTCCGATGTCCGTGGCTTTTGATTATCTGTTTGTGCAGGTTTGGAGTTGCTTATTGGGCTTCTTGGTTCTTCTAGCACAAAGCAGCAGCTTGATGGTGCTGTAGCTTTATGCAAGTTGGCGAAGAAAGCCATGACTTTATCTCCTATAGATGCCGCTCCCCCATCTCCAACACCTCAGGTAGGCTTATATCCTGTTGTCTTGGCCGTGTCCATTCCCATGAGCTTACTGCAACAAAAGAAAAAAAATCCATTCACAATTGGAGATCTTGATGCACCATCCTGGCCCCCCCTCGCCCAAAAAAAACGATGTAGCTTCTCCTTTGCTTTTATATGACAGCAGCACAATTGATGTGAACTATGTCTGTATGTCTGCACTTGTGAGAATCCTCACACATCTTCTATTCCTCACTTCTCCTGCAGGCCATTTCACAATAAGTTGTCTCATAAAGTTGGAATGCATGCAATAATAAACTATTCTTCTTGCAGGTCTATTTGGGAGAGCAGTATGTTAACAATGCTACATTGTCCGATGTTACATTTTTAGTTGAAGGTTGATGCCCCTCACGAACTTTTTTTTCCTTCCTTAAAACAGTTTTTTTTAAAATAAATTATTTGAAATGTAATTTATTGTAGCATCAGATAGAATGCTTTCTTCATTCGGTTGTGTTCAATCTTCACTGCAGGGAAGCTGTTTTATGCTCACAGGATCTGCCTACTTGCATCTTCAGATGCATTTCGTGCAATGTTTGATGGTGGTTATAGGGTGAGTATTTATTTGGTGATCTTGAGCTGTGTATAATCTCTTCTCCCCTCCTCCCCTGGCAAAAATATAATCTCATGTGGTGCTTTCTTAAATGAAAGTATAAAGAAAATCATTTATCAGGAACATTCAATTTTGCAAGATACATTAATTATCACCTAGTATTTGGACATTAATGCTCATTTAATGCTCCATGTAATTTTTCACTGGAGCTTTGTCAAGTAAATATAAATATACATCATAACAATGTACATCTTCATTTTAAATTGACAATTGAGGTAAAAAGTGATCAATATATGTGTGTGAATCTGCATTCTACACCTTAGTTAATCCCTTAATATGTTGTGTTGCAGGAGAAGGATGCGAGGGATATAGAAATTCCAAATATAAGATGGGAGGTTTTTGAACCGATGATGAGGTGTAATAAATTATGAATTCCGGTTTCTTGTGAAATTTGTGATGTTAATCTGATTGTCTGCAGAGAACTTATATTTTTAAATGAAATTTTGTCCAGATTCATTTATACTGGATCAGTTGATGTTACTCTGGACATTGCTCAAGATCTCCTTCGAGCAGCTGATCAATATCTCCTAGAAGGACTTAAAAGACTTTGTGAGTACACAATTGCGCAGGTGAGCTAATGAAGTTGGTTTCATATACGTGTATATTCTTTCACTAATATTAGACTTGAAGAACCTGCCTTACATGGTACAACTGATTTCGCCCAGGATATATCACTTGAGACTGTATCAAGTATGTATGAACTTTCAGAAGCCTTTAATGCAATATCATTGAGGCACACCTGCATCGTTTATATTCTAGAGCAGTATGATAAACTGTGTGCCAAGCCAGGGTAATAATCCGATCCTTGACTTCTGTGCTTGCTTATGTTAGATGTTCTTTTTCCTCAGTAATGCAGTAATATATTTTTGTTTAAATTTAATGATGAATTAAATATTTTTTAATATAATACAAGTCTGAAGAGCACATGGGAGCTTTTGGGACTGATTGCAATCAACTGCTTTGTTCGTTTTCTAGTAGCTTTGGTGGTGGTGTTGATATAGAAAAGGGATTCAGATATTTAAATTTTGTTGTCTCTACCAAAAAGTCCAAAACAATGCGTTCTGTTTAGAGCGCAAGTCATAATCATACTGCCTGTTCCGTTGTTAGGATCCAAATTGGTAAAGATCTTTATCATTCATAATAGAAAATAGACTAATAACTCCTAAAAATATAGGAACAAGCTGATCCATTGACTTTATCTATGATCTCATGATATCTGGTACTTATGATACATCATACAAATTTATGCATCCATTTACCCCCTTTTTCACAAAAATAATTATTTATTCATTTAAGTTTTTTATTGGTGGGGAGGATGAGGATTAAGGTGGGGGTGTTGGAGAACTTTTTTCTTTCATTTTAAAGTAGTAGTTAATAATTGAGGGAAAGAGGGTCTGATATCTTCTTTGCTTCGGTTTTAAATCAAACTATCTGTCCCTTATTTAGAAAAAGAGAACGTAATTGTATATAAATTAAAAGAAAATGAAAAACTGAAATTCATATCTACAATTGTTTGAGTTCTCTCTGATTTTGATGGATTTGAATTTCTTTATGCACCAAATATTTTTTTTTGCAGGCACTCTCATCTGATTCAACGTATAATGCCAGAAATACGCAGCTACTTCACGAAAGCGCTTATGAAGTCTAATGCCCCCCGTGCTCGGTCGTAGCATGCCAACCATTTTGTTGTTGACCTCTAACTGATGATATTGTGGTGTACAGAATGCCGTAGATGTTCTTTCTGATATCATTTGTTGAGCTCAGGGAAAGGGTGTCTCTCCTCTATCAAGCACTGCATGGCTGAAGGGAAATAATTGAGAGCAGCCATGCGTCGTGTCCCTCTCTGATGCAGCGTAAGTCCATTTTGTCTGTATCGTCATTATTTTTACTCCGTCATAGATATAAATAGCAAACATGACCTTCACCCACCATTGCTTTTTCCTCCTGCAATACTGTCGATGGTTTTATGCATCTCTCTCTCTCGATCGATCGATCGATTTTGCATTCAGGAATTGAGTCAATTGTTTTGGTGATGATAGATTAATGTTTCTCTTAGAGTACGTATCTGTATATATCACAATTATTCTGCAAGAAATTATGCTCTTAGGTTTAGGTAATTTATTCCAGGCCCTTGAATCTGGTCTTCTGACAGGGAGATGTGTTGGAAGTTCTTATTTCGAGCACATTATGTAGTTTACTGGAATTTACTGAATTTGGCTCTCTGCATTCTGCATCCACTCAATAGATTTGGGAGATAAGTGGATTGATGCTTTATATTTAGAATTAAATTTAGGGTTAAGAGGTAAAAATAATTTGAAAGTTTTTACAAATGAGCGCTGGTTATACGGAAGTTATCAATGGGTCATTTTGGATCCGGAAGTTTTAAAATGGGGTATTTTCGTCCCTGCTGTTAAAAATGTTAATTTTGATCGTCAATCCTTTAATAAAAAAATTAGTCAACTTTAACGGTTAACATTTTTAATGGTAGTGACATTTCCGTTTTAAAATTTTAGGATTCAAAATGACCTGTGGATAACTTCTATGTGATTAGTGTCCATTTTAAAAAACTTCTAAGTTATTTTTGGCCTTTACCTTTAAATCTAACCATTAACCAGTTTTTATATTATTCTTTATATTTCTTTGAAAAGTGTAGAATCTCATAGAATAGCAATGAATCTTAGAACAAAATAGGAGTGTTCTATTTATTATTTATTTTAATTAAAAGTGCGTCTTTAACAGTTATAGATCTTTAATGATTCAACTGCAACTGAGAAATTAGTTAATATTGAGACATTTTGTTGAGTCTTAATAATTAAACAGCTAAATTCATTGAATTGAAATAGTTAGCAATAAAACTCATCCAGTCATCCACCCAAATATCAAATAAACGTGTAGTTTGCTTGCACATTTTTTGAAACTAACAATTAATGCACTCTTATTTGCCTAATAATTCAGAAATAGCTTACACACTAAACAATTGTTTGATTTCTATTATCAACTCAACAGCTTACATGGCTTAATTTTCATGCTCAAGAAAGTCCATATCGGTTTTTGAAAAATATATTGCAGAAATGAAAGCCACTTAACAAATAAGAATTTTGTTTATCGGAAGAGGCTATTATCTTATCATGTGATCAAATTCTTACTGGAAGGGGTGTTCATATTTAATATATAACAGTACTTCGAACAAAATATTGTTAGTATGCTCCAAGAAAAAAGAGTCAAATAGGGATTTCTCTAGAGTACAAATGCATAAAGGAATGAAGGAACAGATTTCAAATAACCTTTTTTTTTTCTTTTTGATCACTCTACATCTTGAAAAAGACACTTTATTACCAGCAACCTCGGTCAACCTCGAACGATTATTTGAAAAGTCCAAATTCAAACATAACCTGCAGAGACTAGAGAGACAGAAGCTAAAAGATCCTTTAATATTACTTCCTACCCAAGAATAAACTCACCCAAGCGTTTCATCATCTTGTGGGAATTCTCAGACTGAGACTTGTGAATATGATAACCATGACCCTCTTCTTTTTCTTCAAACAATTCCAATTTCCCTTTCCACCCACTCTTCTTTACACCTTCGTAGTATCTAACCCCTCTATCCCTCAATTTATCTTTCCCAGCAACACACACAAGCATTTTTTCACACCCTAGACCCTCCAAACTTGGAGCTCCACGACCCACTGGGTTAATCATTGGGTTATCAATCCCTCCTGGCGCAGTCGGGTATGCCCAATTCCATGCAGAGACGTAGTAGTTTTTCCCTTTCCATGTTTCGGGTAAGGACTCGGCCGCGTCTAGATCCGACCCGTAGAAAAACGGGTGGATGCATATGGCACCGGTTATTTTCACGCCACCGTTCAGAGCTTCTGATCTAGCTCGCAAGGCGACATGGTGAGCCATGTTGCCACCGGCCCTGTCTCCTCCAATGAAAACCCTATCAAAGTCGCCACAATTGATTAGCCATGGCTCTATGCTATTGGAGGAATTCTCAAGATTCTTGAAATATTGGGGTGTATCATAAATACAACATATTTCGTTGTATGTTGATTTCTGTATCAAATTGCATTCTCTGTTAGTGACAATATATAAATATATGCATCAAGCGAAACTTGCAATCATCTTTTTTCGTGGGCACATAAATAGATATCTGCCTACAACTAATTCATCGTATAATATGAATGTATGTAGCAATTCAAATTTACATGTATATGAAGAAAATAGTAGGCTTATAGTTTCTTTTGATAATGAAAGGTTGAGTTGAATCTTAGAACCAGTAAGAGTCATGATTGGTCTTAATGTTTAATAAGAATATTTAGAAAGGTATTTAAGTTACCATTAACGAATTCCCCAAATTATCGTGGGTGATTATAACGTAAGCTTCTTATCAGTTAACCCCATAATGCATCCTTCATCTGTTTTAAAATTTATACTCATCCAATGGCTAAAATCAAAATGTACATCAATCTTAAAAAGTCAATGATGGGACTTATAAATAAGATAAAAAACTTTCTTAACCTATTGCTTTATTTATATCATAAACCTTATAATAATACTAGATGAGTAAATATTTTCTTAACTAATTCATAAAATGTAAAAAAAACAGGTAAATTAGTTTTTTAATCAATATTTTATATGGCATAAAATATAAAATTTATAGTGATAATATCTATTAAAAATATAGCAACTAATTTTCTGGTGTTCCCATGCAATTCATCTTAATGGGCACACGGAATTACACACATGCAGTGTCTGTAATTTAGGGATATCCAACGAATTGAAATATTCTAAAGTGTTTTGTCACTTACATCATCCAGCGTATTGAAGTATTGTTTTGTGTATGTAATATTCTGAAATATTTTTTCATGTATATCCATTATTATGAATATTTTTTGTGTATCTAATATCTTGAATTAGCAAGGCACAAAATGCATTAGTATGCTTGATGTATCTAAAAAAAAATAATGGGTGATCTCAATCCATCTTAACCCAACTTATATATAATATTTAATGTCCATTTTGCAGATCAGTTGATAACGTAGTGCATTTACCTGTATGGCTTTGTTCTGTCCATGAACATCTGAGTTTCTTTCGCTGTGGGTTGATGAATGATGAGAGGTCACCCAATTCAGAGCGGTCCAACAATCGTGATAAGCCGCCGGAAGATGGTGTTCTGGGGCAATCCGGTACTCCACAGAGATAACGATCATGTCGACCAGCGACACGAACTCGTTCAAGTGCGAATGGTAAACCGGAGAGAAAGCCGATTCTGTTATGAACCCGCCGCCGTGAAAGTAGACTAAGATAGGAATTTTTTCATCTCCTGATGCTCTTTGCTTTTGCTGAATGTAGAGACGAGCAGCGATGAAGGGGTTCTCGGAGATTACGATGTCTTTCGATGAAACCACCGGTCCGGTCTTTTGGTGGTCGTCGACCGAGGAGGAGGGTAGCACGACCTGGATTTTGTTGAAGCGTTCGACGGTGCCGTCGTTGTAGACTCGTAGAAGCGTCGGTATTTCTGAAACTATCTCTTTTGCTGTTGTGGTCGAAGCCATTTGAAGGGGGAGAGCGATATCACAGAGAGAGAGAGAGAGAGAGAGAGAGAGAGAGTATTGCTTTGAAGTTTGAGCCTAATAAGGTTGAAGACGAAGACTTGTGAATGGGATTCGGTTGATCTCATTTCCAAGAAGGAGAAGACGAAAACGATGAAGTCAATTAAAGTTGGTGACGTTGAGTCCAATGGCCTTCATTGTTGGATTCTGATTACTTGTTTTTTCCCATATGATAGAGAAACTCCTAAATTTTATATCAGATGTATGTAATTCCCTTGTACTATTTCAAAGCGTACTCTTTGATGCTTTAATTTTTTTTACATTAAACCATGATATTGATTTTGCAGCTAAGTTATTTGACAATTTTCTGACACATTTATAGATTAATGAAGGGGACATGACATTTAACATGGATTAAAAAATATATGTCATAATACACAAATTAAAGCCTCCTCAACTTTTGAGATATTTGGATGTAACCTTTCCACGATTCAAAATCTCAATTCGTTAGAGTATATATTTGATCATTTAATTTTACGTTAAATTTTAGTTTTATCATTTTAAATTTAAAAAATATACTTTTAGTATTTTATTCTTAATGCCATTCGCTTCATTTAATATAAAATGGTGGCTTATCAATTTAAATTGTTATTTTACTATTAAATGCCGGTAAAATATGGTTAAATTTTAAAAATGTAAAAATAAGTATATTAAATAATCAATATTTAAGTATAGTTTAACATCATGTAATTACAAAATAGTGATTGAATTAAAATATTCTGTAAAATAAAACTAACGGTGTTAACGGTAAAAGATTAAAAAATGCACTTCTGAAACTTAAGGGACCAAATTAAAACTTGATATGAATTCAAATGATTAAATGTATATTTTAACCTTCGATGACATGTCATGCTTATTAATTTGATGTATTAGTTTCGGTTGATAACCTCAAGAAAAAACTAATGGCATGAAATTTAACGTGTCAAAAATTAATTTGTCATGGAAGTCAAATTTAAACTTCAAAATGTTGAGAGAATTATATGCAAATTGATCCCAGAAGTTCTCTGATGGTGGAATAGGACAACAATGAAATTTGAACTCATAATTTTACAGGTGATAAATCAATTTCTTATACCAGCATTCCAATTAGTTTTTAGCATGACGGAAACCACAAGGTTTCTTGAATTTAATTTCATTTTAGGCAGATGAGATTGCAAAAATGAATTTTAGGACTTTTGTTATTATTAATGTTACCTTTCACAATATGACATTGAAATATAAATGTACGGATTTAAAATTTTCTTCCTCCTAAATCTCTCGGTAATATGCATATGAAAATTATATTTTTTTTAGATCGATTATTTATATAACAAGTATAAAAATTGATTAACCACATAATTTATCCACAAAACTGCCAATCAATTCAGATAATATTACTCCCTCCTGTCCTTTTTATACATAAAAATTACAAAAATTATGCAAACCGAAAAGTATTGAATGTGTAAGAGATATAACTCTTTTTCCAAACGCACAATTATGACTGAGAGAGAGAATGAGTGGGAAATAAGATGACAGAAATCGAATAGGTGGGGGAAACATGAGAAAGATAACCGTATTAAATTTTCAAGCAAAGAAAATATAAATGATCTTGATAAATTTTTATGGGAGGGAATGTTGTTTATAAAAAAGATCGAAGGGAGTAATTAAATTGAATTGATTAAGCTCCCTGGTTTTTTTTATTTAAATAAAGTTCAACACAGACACACAAGCATGTTATTACTAGTTAATATCACCAGAGACATTGAAATGGCCATGAAGCCTAGCTCCCATGCCACGCCCATTGAAGGTGCCTCGCTGAACCACATCGCCTTGAATCGTTTGAGTGACTCTGTCTCCATGCATGAAATATGGGTTCGAACCCACTTGAACCCATGCACCTGAACCGTTGCTCCGGTTCACACTATACGGTTTATTATAATAATGCATTTGGTGTTGAACCGGCGGTTGATAGTAACCATTAATCCCACCCACACCTGCATAATTAAGCATTATTATTATATACATCAAGTTGCAATTAAATTAAGGTTCATATATGAAACGGGCCATTTTCTTGATTGACCAGAATTTAATCTTATGACTCATTAGGGTTTAAAACTTATAATAGACGTTTGGGTTTGTTTGAATTAGCGGTACGTAAAAGCTTCTTTTTCAACGTGATTTACGGTATACAAGGTAAGTACGTAAGAAGAGTTTTATCTCGACTTACATGAACATATTTTCTTAACGCTATGACAAACATAACCGTTATAGTTATTATTCAACTAATTTATGCATTTAGGATGACAAAGGAAGTATTTAACAACAAAAAATTATCCATGTTTAAAAACAAAAGAACTCAGGGGAATAACTATATGAGAGGTCCCTAAACAAAGAACGTAATACTAATAAATAAAATAAAATGGTGCTGAATACTCTCATAGGTATTTTTGCCGAATACTCATAGGTACTTTTGCACTTTCACCTAAAAAAATGGTGCTGGCGGCACTTTTGTCAAAAGTTTATATGTATTTTTACACCATTAACATGGAAAAAAACTGTTACTTATATAATAAATGCAGAAAGAAGATATATAAATTACCTAAGCCATTGTTGGAAACACCATTCTGATGACTAGTGAGACCTTCAAAGTTTTGACGGCCAGGATTGTAATAATAGAAGCCATATCCATAGCTTCCTGGTGCTGCTCCTTCCATATACATATTACTGTTATTGTTAACCCTACCAGCATTGTGTGGGCGATGGTGAACAAAACCTGCCATTGATGATGACCTCGAAACTTATCGATCGATCGAGTTCTATATATATATATATATATCTCTGAAACTAGCTAGTAATGATCGACCTTGCTTTGTTGGGATTGAGCATATCAACTGGTTATGCGTCTCTCCATTTTATAGGTGAAACAACGAATCTATAACAGTAATGGAGGGTCCCAAATCCATGCACGGTATTTTAAAATTTGCAAGTGCATGAATATAAGAATAATAACACATTAGTCACGTTGATAATAATATATATATATATATAGAGAGAGAGAGAGAGAGAGAATCCATCAAACGTTGTCTTAAATACAATTAACAATTATTTCGTCCAAGAATCTATATTCAATGGACACGATTGTGATCTCCTTTTGTCTGTCAAATACGAAAATGTTCGTTCAGAAGAACAGTTGTATATAGTTCCTAAAGGATATATTCTTCTGGGCACGTTGATGATTATATGTGTGTGTGTGTGTAGGTGGCATCAAGTTCCCGAAGACTTGTTGGCAAAAAAAAAAAAAAGTTCCCGAAGACTTAAAAATATATGGGGTTGTCATGAAGAAAAGCCTAATTATTATTATAATCCAGTAATTAATGAGATGTGATTAATAAAAAGAAACACTTTTCCTATAAGTAAACACAATTAATCTTACATGGCCTTTCACAATAGACGTTGATTTTATTTGTACGAGGTTATAAGTTTGAATTCACGATGAAATGTTAGATGAATTAGGATTATGAAAAAAAATATATCGTTTGCTTAAATTTTGTTGGGGTTGTAAGTATGAAAAAAATTTCACTATCGATAATCATGAATTTTTGTTTACTAACACATATAGAGAGATTTTTTTTATCGTATTGATAAATACAATCATTTAATATTTGGGAAATTTACTGTTGAGTCCCACATAAGGGACTTATTTATCAAATGGTCCCAAGTTTTAAAATATTTATCAAATGGTCCCAGAGGTGTTGTTAATTTAGCTCATGGTGTTGTCAAGGGTTGTCACGTGACAACACCATGCGTTGCATTGACAACACCATGCGCTGTATTGACAACACCTCTAAGACCATTTGATAAATATTTTAAAACTTGGGACCATTTGATAAATAAGTCCCTTATGTGGGACTGTACAGTAAATTTCCCTTAATATTTTTAAGATATAAAAACTCAGAGAACTACTACAATTTATATATATGACATGTTTTTCATGTTATATATATATATAGTCGCTGCAATCTAAAATTTTTAAAACAAGCTACAAAAGCAAGCAACTTGGTAGAATTTCAAAATTAAAGAACTTAAATTTCAGAGGATTCAAATCCTACTCTATATGACTACACATGCAAGTTTTTAATTTAGACTAATTAATATTTTAACCTAACATGACTAGTAGATACATCTGTTCAACACATGGAAATTGAGCTAAACCATATATATATATAGGTCAAAAGGGATCATGAAATAAAAAATTAACAACTTTTTCCTTTTGTAAATTATATTAAAAAAAATCTTTAAAAAAATTACCCATATATTCTTGGGCCCCTGCCTCGTACATACTTGTGTTTATGTTATATGTTTTTATTTTTGTTAAAGTTATCACTAAGCCTTTACGCTTAAAAGAGTGAAATGCGTGCAACCATCAATTTCTTTACTAATATTTTCATTCTTATAATTTATTCAATTTTTGGGCTTTACTTTTTTTAACCAAAAAAAAATGCGCTCATGCGTATTAACTTAATGATGATGATTTGCATATTTTTAATTTCATTATTGGGTGCAAATTACAAAATAAAGTTTGGGAATCAATTTCAAAATGTCATTTATAAAATACTTTTTCTCATGTACTTAAATGTAAAACCTTATTTGTAATATCTTATATTCTAGAGGTTCTAATTCTTTTATGTATGTAGCCGTGTAGGAGGGAATCTCGTTAATATCCGTTTAGTTCGATTACATGAAAGAAGATTGCATGTAATACTAATGCATTGTGCTGATTTAAATATTTAGTTGTTATAGTAAATTAGGCCCCTTTACCATTTTGATCTTAATAGAATTAAAAAAATTAATAAATTCATTTTATGATTTTTTTAATAACATACTAAATAAATATTTTCTGATCTTTTTCATTACATTTTACTGCATTACCGTGAATTGGGTGAACAAAATGATATGTGACTCATTTAAAAATGTGATAAAAAAATAATTTTATGTAAATCAAAATAAATATATAAATAAATATCTTATTTTAAAAAAAATACTTGCAATGTCCCAACGTTGTCAGAAGACAGAATGGGAAGTGGAGAACGCGCCTTCGAACACTTGCGTCACTTTATCCAATGAGGTAAAGACACGTACGAGAATGTGTGACACATGTGAAGAACCGACGTTTTTTTCCGTTTTGGCCTTCCCTATATCTAATGTCTTTTCCACTCTTTCGATCATCGTCGGGATAAACTTTCGCCGGAGTTCCGTTACCTGCTCGGCAATTTGCGGCGTACGGCGGTGGAGGTGGTGTGTTCACGGTGCCGACGAAGTTGGAGGTTTCGATTCTGTTGAAGTTTATATCGAACTTTAGGTAAGAAGTTAGAGGTTGAGGACTCATGGCGGAGAAGTACAATTTGAAGAATCCGGCGGTGAAACGGATTCTACAGGAGGTCAAGGAGATGCAATCGAATCCTTCTGATGATTTCACGAGCCTCCCACTTGAGGTACTTTTTTCTTCTTTTTTAATATTATTGATCGTGCTTTTGCTTGGGGTCCTGTTATATTAGGCTTTGAAAATCGAGATCCGTTGTTTTAATTCCTCAATTTGGATGGGCATAATGTTTCTCTTACCATATCTGGTCGTTTGATAGTGGTTATTGCAATTATCGAGCTCAGGTTTGTTCGTTGGCTGCAATTCAATAAATTTGATCTTAACTGGTAATTCATTGATCCAATTCGAACCTGAAGTCGTTGAAATTATTGGAATTGTGGTCGTTGACAAATCGTGATGAGATTTGTGAATCTGTATTAAATTTTCTGTGTGAATTTGATTTATGAGTCGGGATTTGTCCCACTTAGGTGAAGCTAGTGGAAAAAAATCATGTCTTGCTTCTCCGTTCACTGACAGAAGCTTTTGCGGGTGTGATTGAAATCAAAATTACAATTTTGATTACTGAGTAGATTAATAGCATAAAGGACCTTGAATCCTTGATGGTCAGTTCATCACTATTGTAGACAGTCTCGTTGAAACTTGTAAATTTATGTTTAGGAACAGAGTAGGGTGGAAAGTATATTGAATTTGTTCTTTTATAGCATAACGTTGCACATGAAACTTTTATCATTCTGTCTGTTTTCCTCTAGTTTGGGAGCTCCTAATTCTCTGTATTCCTCCTACATTCCGTTGTGTTAATTCAAGCGTAGTACATTACAGAGTGGGTTATGTTGGAAAGATACTTGCTTCGTGCGTTGTTTAAATGTATAAAATCGGGAGCTTTTTAGCTCTTTCCCACTGAAATAAAATATTGCTTTCTTTCATTGTGAAAAAGATCTTGAATCCCTTCTGTTACTTTTTGTAATTATTTATTTCATTCAAGGGTGTCTCCCACTTGACAAGCTAGACTCCTTATCTATCTTCCCCATATGTTTGCATCAATTTATAACTCATTTACCCTTCTTACATTTGGAATTCCACTTTTAAATATCATGCTTTTGTTCTTCTTGTACGTTTAGAATATTTTCTTAAACTTTAATTTCATCAGGAAAATATTTTTGAGTGGCAATTTGCAATTAGAGGACCTGATGATTCTGAATTTGCGGGCGGTATTTACCATGGACGTATCCAGTTGCCTGCAGAATATCCATTCAAACCACCTTCCTTTATGTTATTGACGGTAAGGTGTTTTCCCCATGTTTGGATCGAGTAGATTTTATGTCATACAATTGTGTATCCATCTTTGATTACTTCTGTTTTGTGAAGTACTTTTATGTTAGAGCTCTTGACATTTGAAGATTCAATTCCTAAATGTTTATAATTTTCACTGTCGTGCTATCAGCCTAATGGACGTTTTGAGACCCAAACCAAGATTTGCTTGAGCATATCAAATCATCA
>JANTPZ010005925.1:0-15936 GCA_025593235.1 Vachellia pachyceras
CTTCTCCCACAGAACCTTAGGATCGAGCTGCTCTGATACCAATTGTTGTGGCCCAAAGGTATAAAGACAGATTTACACACAAAATTATGATTAAAAGCTAAGATTGCATTACATGGAAAGATCACACTGGTACACTGACACAGGGGTAAACAATTTACAGATTCAAAACGTAATGGGGAAAAACCACAACACACTACTCAACTCTCACAGTGGAGCACAAACTCTAGCACACGCACACACACTGCCACTCTTTCGAGAGGAATGGCACTCTCCACCCAAAGGGCCCAATCTTAACTCTCAATTCCTCCTCCCCTCTTGCTATGCTGAAAGGTAGATTTATAGAACCAAAAAGTGACTCACACAGTCTCCAACTATAGGCTTTGACCACTATAGCCACGTGTTTCCTTCACCAAAATAACAAGTCAAAATGTCAGACCAAAAAAGTATGTTTCCCCTATTCCATGTTCTTCCTAAATTATCAAAAGTGGTCCTAACACAATTACTAGTAATAATCAGAGAAATGCTCCATTCTGTAGATGTGGGAAGGCAAATATGCAACTAGGTTATACCTGCTTTCTACCGAAAAGTTGCTTCAGGCAGTAGAGATGAATTCGAACTGTACAAGCTTCATTTTGACATATTTCTGCCTGATAAACGATTATGAATTGAATTCCAGACCCAAATACCAGCAATCAGATATAAACATTTTCAACTCCTAATAACTTCAGACACAATCAATATCTAGTGATATTCGTCTCTTGTTCTTAGTCCAAACAAGACAACCGGATAGTCAACTATCGCATGAGTACGAGAAAAGGAAACTAGAAAATCAATTATTGATTCAGAATAATGGAAACATTAACAAAAGACTTTGGAGCAATGCAACAGGAACAACCTTAACTCCAGCTTCATTGCAAACATGACATAATGGAACATCATTACTTCGAAACCAACTCTGGATATCAAGAAATGACTTCACACCAAGTGTAATATTACCATCTGCTATCAAATTTAGCCACTGGTCCTGCACAAGTTCATTCAGAGTTTTTTCCTTTTGAGAAATCGAGAAATACTTTAATGCAGACGGGACTTGATGCTGGCCTCCTTGAGACTCTGATGCAACTGTAACCTGAATATGGTCAAATTATAGATCACAGTAGAATAGTTAACTTTGCAGTAAGTATCGTCTATGTTTCATCATATGTACCAAGACATTCCCTATTTGAGTAAAGGGCATAAAAACATGATCATCTCTCCATCAACTTTTCCCAAACAATATACAAGTTTCATCAGTCAACTTTTCTGGCAGCAGTATCCGATGGCATATGTATATGGGAGCCAGGGAGAAAAAAATTATAACGATCAAATATCCAAAAACAGAAATGAATAATGTCAACTAAAAAATTGGAACTCTCCATTTCATATACTAGCTGAAATAGAAACTTCAATGTGGATCGCTGTTGAGTGCATCCATTATCAACCACATTCTTACTTTCCACAAGAAAAAACAGCAACCTTCTTAAAAAGGCAAAATACAGATGCCCTACCCTGATATATTTGAAACAGTTCAGCTAACAAAAAGAGGATAGTCCGCTCACATAGTAAAGCGCAGGTTACTAACCATAGATGTGAACACCAAGAAATTGGATTCTCAAGTTTTATCCAATTGCTTGTACTCTTTCTAATAATCTTATTTTAAAAACCTTTTCCCCACTTGGTTACACTTGGGCCGCAACCAACAAAAAATTAAAACAGGAGTCAATTATTTATGGGCAGATAAATGCAGGCAAGTGAAAATTTATAACCTGACTGTCCAGTTTAAAATTCAGAGCATCCATGTTGGAGACAACACCTTGAGCTGTAGCGTCTTGTACTATTGCTTCAATCCGTCGTTTGCATTAAGATAAACCAATATAATTGTGTCGAATGCCATAATTATAGGTCAAATTATCAATCTGCAAAAAATTATGGTATTATGGGGGCAAGAATTTTCCATGCATGATTACACATTCTATTGTCAGATAGGCATGCTTACATACTACACAGTACATTAGCACAAAAAGAGGGAAAGGGAGGAAGAGAAAAGCATGAAAGCAATATGAGATGAATTGCTGCAAGTCAATTTTAATTATGGATTATTTTCCAGAATTCTCAGAAAAAATAGACAGTTTAATACAGAACATGCACCTTGCTTGATTTCGGATTTCTTCAAAATAAATAAGAAACTAGAGGGGATGAAGGACTTCTACTGTTGAAGTAAACAGATCCATGTAAGCACACATTCCATGCAGATAAAGCGGTTAGTTTGCATAAGGATCAATGGAAAATGATTTAGGAGTGCAGGATGAAGATTGCATACATTCCTAAATCTGCCTATTTTAGAAGCAATGCCCTTAACAAATTAGAGATGAATACTTTTTTCCACATGCAGCAAATGAAAAGAAAATCAAAATAGCATGCAGCAATACTTACAATGGCCTTGTATAAAGCAATTTGTGGAACCGTATAATTTGTTCCCAACTTGGATTGTTCATCTGATACAGTATTGACGACTCCATAATAAACTTGACCATCATATTGATTCATGCAGCGACGCATCTCTAAATGAACAAAGGAAAGTGCTTTGTTTATCTTCAGAAGATACTGTTGTAGCATATGTTGATCAGTGCCTGTATCATCAATTACAATTGCAATCAACAACTTGACTAAGATGCCAAAGGAATACATGAAACAAACCTTTTATGTCATTTTTTTAAAAGAAGTTCTTTGTGATTATACATTTATCAGTTCATTTCCAGTTTCATCACTTCAACAGTTGAGCCATTAATGCTTATCATGCTGCATCAGATTTGATGCTCAGAACTTATCATGGAAAGATTCCTTGAAAGTAAAATAAGAATGACAGGACATTTCTAAGGGCTTGATTAGAAGGATGGTTCCAGAGTGGGGGGCGGATTGCTCAGGATGGTTTTGAAACCATCCTAACTTACCCACGCCCAAATTTGCAAATCACTCCAAATTGTGTGGTTTGGATTTTATATAAATTAACATTTCTTTCCACTTTCTTTTTTCATAACTCTCTCCAAATAAGCATAAAAAGCATAATGTTACCTGCCAATTTCATCCAATCCTATTAATGGCAACATAACATACAATGGGCTTGTTTGGGAAGTCCGTTGGAAGAACGAACACAGATCCTGAGAGAAATATGTGAGATGAATTTTTCCTCGGTAAACGCGAAAATGAATTTTGGGGAGGCAGAGCCCATTATTAGTGTAAAGATTAGAGTGAGGAAAATATCATTATTTTTCTTCCACTTTCAATTAAAGGAATGAGTTATTTTTAGGGAGAATTACCCTCAGGTCCCAAGCAAGACAAGTAAATACAAAATGGTCCCAAAGATTCACAAAATTACAAAATGGTCCCAGGAATAGCTGCTCAGGTTGTAAATGAAGGCTGCTGAGGTTGTAAATTTTTCGTGGCCAAACAAGGAGAGGGAAGCAAAAGTGTTCCCCTCATACCAAACAATATCTAAAGGAGAAATTTTAATCATCACAAAACTACAATAAGCTCTTATTTATACAAAAACACAGATTCCCTCTAGGATTGCAAAACCTTTATTTAACGGAAGTAGCCCTTGCAAAGAATTCTGTTACTAGACTCCCTTTCGAGAATCAACAACATAAATTTAAATAAATTACAAATGTGAAACATCCAAAAATGGATATGTGGACTCAGATAATCAAGCTTCTCAGAGTTACAGAGGAATAAATCATAATTTTAGAACCTGGGTTTTTCCCTGTGAGGCCATTGAACATAGCATAAAAGTCCTTTTCCTTTAACGGCCCACGTGACAATAAAGCTTGTATTATGGCATGATGCTTCCAGCTTAACTCGGTCATGTTTCTTCAAGGATATAAGAAAACTCAAGAAGAGATCAGGATTTTAGAGACATGATTGTTGACTCATTTACTTCAAAATCCCTAGTAAAAAATCAATTAGGAGTTTAGAGCTTGAGATTGTTGGAAACCTTGGAAATTTCAGAGGTAATAATAAAAAGTTGCATAGAACATATCATGCAAGACAACAAGTCAATATTAACAAATTAACAATATGCAAAATCGGAAAAAGAGGAAATAGACATTACTCATGATGTTGGTATGTCTTTTGCTTGATTTTTATACGACCTCAACCATCAATTTTTGTGCTCAATTTTGAAGCTGCTGAATCTCTTGGGTAACAAAAATTGCAAACTGATTCTAACCTTCAACTTTTTCCCCTTTTTTGTTTGACGATATAACTTGTAGTAGAAGCGAATAAGCGATTAACGTGTAGTAGAAGGTGAAAGAATAGTTAAAATCAAAACAAAGCTCAAATCTTTGTTATAATCAGCTTGTTTGTCCGGTAACTTATTTTGGTCTTACTTGGCTATTTAGATCCTACAAATGAGACAAGATTGCTACCCTGAGGCTAAAATGTTCTTCATTATCTTCTATTAATGGTCCTTAGCAAGTAATAAAAATTGAGACTAAATTAAATAATAAGTCATAAGCCAGAACTCTCAAATCAGAAATCCCACTATTTATAATTTTCTAGTCATAATTTACCAAAAAAAAAAAACCCACCATCTACAGTTCTGGATGCATAAGCCTATAATCAGGAAATTCATGCTTTCAAAGGCCTCAAATAATTTCGAAGCTAATAAGTAAAGGTCAAGACACTCCATCATAAATCAGTAAGCCCAAGAGGGGGGGGAAAGGTTTATCGAGAAGGAGTGAAACACAGACGAATCAAAGCAAAAGCATAAAGCAAAAAGAGCCTCAAAGATGAGTTTTTGCGTTTACTATCAAGTAGAAATGGCAAGTCTTTCAACATGGGAGCATTTTGTAGAATCTAAATGGCTCATTTTAGATTCTGTATCGAGTAGAAGTAAAACACAGAGATGTAGAATCTAAACGTTCCATAAAGAAAAAACGAGTAGGAGTGACAAACCTAGAATTGAAGAGGTACGGCGAGTCTGTAAATATTAAAGAACAATAGGGAAGAAGAAGGCAAGAAGCAGATCGAAAATCGGCACGAAAGAGAGAACGGTGGGAATTGAGAAGCAACACTCCAACCAAACACTGTTAGGTTTTCAACATTGGACAAGGCTTCTGACTTCTGAGCATTTTATGGCGGGAAAATGTACGGTGGGAGCGTTTTTCTGTATCTCCATCTCCCATTGTGCGTGACTGTGTTCTAAACCTCTAATTCTTTGGTCAGATCTCCATCGACGTGAGCGAGGTGGGAGTGTACAAGTGTAAAAGAAAGAGGAAAACAATCTAGAAAGTACGCAGCCAAAAAAGAGAAAAAGTGAAGTAAAAGAAAGAGGAGGAGTAATTAGGAGAGTACAGGAATTGAGCCGCCGCGTTCACCGGGGATATAATCGAGCAAGGACCAATCGACACGAGCGAGGTGGTCGATGAGGGCGGAAGGCTGGAGACCGAGAGCAGCAGAGCAGGACGATGAAGAAAAGTGCGGACTGTGGAGCAGGCGAGCAGCAGAGCAAGCCAGCGACTGCGAGGGCAGCGAGCATGATAGTTACGGTTACAAAACTCATCTCACATGTCAGTTGGATCGATCTTCTCACGGATTCCCAAACAACAGACAGAATGGAGGACAGGAGTAGTGCCGAGTGCCGACTGCCGACTGCGTTTGCCCAGTTGAGTTGCCCTTGGCCTTGCATCTTAAATTGATGATTTAAAAAAATAAAAAATAAGTTGGAGGGTAATGGTAGGCTGAAACCTTACCCGTTACCCGTTCTGTTTATCCCACCAATCCTCCCATCTAACCTACCTGTTACATACTGCTTTTTGGCAAGTCCAAACGATTAAACATCATACTAAGTTAGGGCAGATTCATAGGTTCTGGATCATTTACTCAACCTATCTTGGCCACTTGCCCTTGCATTTTAAATTCAACATATAGGAATTCGAACCAGATCGGTCGAGTCAAATTGGAACTGGCGACTCAACCGAAAATTCGAACCGAGTGATGGTTGAACCTGGGTTATGGAGACTCGGTCAGACTCAGACTGAATCGTCATAACCCAGTAGCAACTCGGTCCAACTCAGTTGAGTTGTGGGGTCGATCGAGTTGCATTGAAAAAAGGAACAATGTATGCAGGGGGAGAGAGAAAGAGAGGGAGAGGCACCATGGAGAGATGGGAAGGAGCTGACGATGGTGAGGAAGATGATTGTTTTTATCTTGGCGTCATTGTTAGGGAGGTCGGAGAGAGAGACAAAAGGAAGGAAGGTATGAGTGATGGAAGATGGAAGGCTGTGGAAGAATGTTCTTTGGGGCTTAGAGGGGGGTCGTCAGTGGTGATGATGAAGGCGACGTCGAGGTCGTGAACGGAGTGGGAGTGAGAAAACGGAGTAGGAGCAAGGATGAAGCATTGCGTGAGAGGATGAAGAAAGAGAAGGAGTGGGAGTGAGGAGAAGGTGTAGGTTACAGATATTTACTGGAGAAGGTGTAGGTTGCAGATAGTGCAAGTATTGCGTGCGAGGATCCATTAATGCGTTCATGCTGTACTGGAAAGAGTGAATAATGGGTTGAGGCAGGAGAAGGAGGAGACGTGTGGCCATGAGAGATGAAATAGCATAATGGTTGCCTAGGTCATTAATCAGTTATGGTATGGTCAGGTCTTTTCAATTTTGAATTTTGCATGAGAAAGGTGGAGAGATGAGTCATGGTGTCATAGAGTGATTCTACGAACCACAAGAACCTAAGAAATATGAGTTACATTATTATGTTCAAACTCAATCAACCTCTCATACTTTACTCCTTTCTTATATATACATACATGCATATATAATATTTCTCCTTTCCTAATGTCTCCCATGGGCATCTCACTTTCTCCCCTCCTTCATCCTATTTTCCAATGTGTTTATAATTTTTTATTTCTCCCCAATTTGACTCCGGTCTGACCCACTAACCCTTAACTCACTATTTTATCGGTTCAGTCACTGGTTTGGTTTCCTGTACCTTGTTTAAATTGATGATTTTAAAAAAAATTAAAAATAAACGAGCGGCCAAGAGACCTTGTCTATGACTTGTCTCGTTTATCCCACAAACACACCCGTTAAAGGCTGCTTTTTAAGCAAACCCTAATGGACAAACATTATCCTGGGTCCGAACTGATCCACCGGATTCCGAAACTTTTGCTCAACCCTAATTAGAGCCTTAAAGGCCTTTTCTTAGGTCCATTAAAACAACTATGGGTTTGGGCTATAACATGCATTACAACCCATTTACCCATTAAGCCCATTGTTGAGATAAGTTTATGTCAAACCCATTACCACCAATGAGGTCTAGTCTAGTGTAAAAGGTTTGTTTTTGACAACATGGCAAAACAAGATTTGAGTCCTCTCTTTGAGCGAGTTATCCATATTAAATGTCAAACAACGCCTTAAACAGGATGGTCTCCAAATGTAAAATACACGTGATTTAGCAAAAAAAAAAAAGGAATTAATTTCACTATTTAGATTAGGTCTAGTGAAATGAGCTAGCCTCTTATAGCATAGTGAACCAAGTTCATATCTTCGTTGGAAGAAGTAGCCACATTATATGCAAAATAATATCTCAAATAGAATTACCTCAAATAAAAGGATACTTACACTTAGAAAAAAGTTATTTTTTATAAAAAATTATTTTTTAGAAACATAATATCTCCGTTTGTATGGTGAGGGTGTCACTTAGTTCCTCCTTTTGTATTTATTTTGTCTTTTCTGTTTTTTATTTCCGTTTGTATAAAAAAATTATTTTTTATAAACATGATATCATTTACGTAGACAATAATATAAATATAAATATAAATATATTTGCATATATAATAATATAGATACAAGAAATTAATATGGAATTTTCATATTGCGATGAAATTTTCAAGTTTATGTACAAATGGTATGCATTGATCAAACTGTAAATAACCAAAAGAATTTGCCAAGTAGTGAATAGGGGCCGTTTAGGAACACGGTAGAGAAGTATTTTTACGTAAGCCGAGGTAAATATGTGGAGGAGATTATCTCGTTTTACAAAAAAATACCGTTCAACATGCGTTTGGCTTTTAGAAACGTTAGTCCAAAAAAGCACTAGTGTATCATAAAGTGAATACATTGTATTTGAGTCCAACATTGTTAAAAATAACCTCGGAAGAGGTACCTTAGTTGCAAAACTTCAAATCCGTTGCTCAAATACTTATTATTAGAATCAAGAAAAAGTGTTAGACTTTGAATGACATAGAAGGTTTTATATGAAAAGTGAGGCATAAACTACCTAATCCATTTCACATAAGCTCATATTACTAACTAACTTGTAATTTCCAATTATTTTCATTCCAAAACAGGGAAGTTCTATGATGGAAGGGCGAGGGTTCTTAAATATTCTAGCCATCTTATGCAATCTTATCAAATTGACTTCAATGGATAAAGTTCTGCTGCATTGTCATCAGCCAATACATACACAATGATTTATATTGATTTTTCATCAATCTCAACAAGCACTCAATATCTCACTAAATTCAGGTCTTCTAGTTTTAATTTTTATTTTATTTGTATTCCTTTTTTAAAAAATAATTATTGCAATGGGTATAGAATTTGAACTAAAGATAATCTCTTAACTATGACTTACTTTAAAAAAGTTATTTGAAAAACATAAAATCTGAATAATTGAGATTAGATTTGGATGGTCTATAATCTGAAAGCTACAACATTTTTAGGTTGGCCTTTTCTAATCACCTGATCTTTTTTTTTCATATTTCAAGGACCACCTTCGAATTCCAATCCTTTTTAGTATCCGTTTGGGAACGTAGTACAGAAGTACTTTTACACAAGTCGGGATAAATATGTGAAGGAGATTATTTCGTTTTGCGGAAAAACACTGTTGAACGTGCTTTTAAGGAGTAAATAAGCTTTTCCAATAAGCACATTAACTTGTCAAAGATACAATACGAGGGAAAAGAAATACGTACATACATAGAAAAAAAGTCCTGTAAATTTTATTTATAAATTATATACCACTAATTCACTACAAATAAAATAATTAGTTAAAATTAATTGATGACCTTGAAATTATTAAATATTTTCACCAACGCTTATTAAATGCAGAGTTTTATATTTCTCTCAATTCTCTGTGTACGACAAGTCCATAATGCTACTAAAAAACATATTAAACGTTTTTAAGGATTTTATAAAATGATTTTTAAATAATAATATTAAAAATTATAAAAATTGATTTATCAATTGAAACAAAAGTATTATTAATAATCTCATTTGTATATTTTATACGGAATGCAACTTCAGTCTTTATTATGATTGTCAAATTATAATGATTTCTCATCTATTGTATCTTCACAAGGTCAAGAACATTCCTATCTAAGGTGTGCTCAAGATTTGCCATTGATGAATGCAAATCCATTACCTATCAAACACTGGAGACTTTATTTTGTTATAAGATGGGTAGGACAAACTGAAGAATCCAAACTAAAATATATTTTGAAACACACACTGCAATGCAAGCCTGGTGGTTAATCGTTCATTCAAGTGCAGTTCCTCTTTAGTTGTAGCTTTCGGCTCAGCAACCTTTTGCGCCAAACGCTTTTTGCTTTCCTTCCTAGGGTAAGATTATTAAACCTTTTCGTGTGTGTATTGATGTTAAAAAGTATGATTAAGACTTGTTTGCCATCACTTTCTGAAATCTAAGTCTAGTTTCAAAATCGAGGTTTTAACTCAAAACCTAGGTTTTGTTCAAGTACAAAAATTTTTCTGAAAAGTTATTTTGGTTACAAAAACCTTGATTTGAAACTTATGTTTTGAAATTTAGGTTTTTTCTTTCCCACTTTCTCCTCTTTCATCTTTCTTACTTTTTTCTTTTTTCTCTTTCCTCTTTCCTACTTTTTCCATTCTTTCTCTTTCCTCTTTCCTACTTTCTTCTCTTTCCTACTTTTCATTCTTTCTCTTTCCTCTTTCTTACCTACTTTTTTGCCTTGAAATCCGTAAAAGCTAATAATTTCCCAAGTATGTGGGCTTGTTTGGAAACCAGGTTTAAAACCTAGGTTTCACAGAATTCGAGGTAAAAACTAGGTTTTGAAAAGTGATTTATGTTTGGGAAGATATAGCTTTTACGGATTCCGAGGTAAAAAAGTGGGTAGGAAAGATGAAAGTAAGAAAGAGAAAGAGAAAAAAAGTAAGAAAGAGAAAAGAGGAAAAAGTATGAAAGAGAAAGTAGGAAAGAGAAAACCTAGGTTTGAAACCTAGGTTTTGTAAAATCTACTCCCAAACAAGCTCTAAATCACTTTCCAAAACCTATGTTTTGCCTTAGAATCTGTAAAAGTTATTTTTCAAAATCTATTCTTCAAAACCTAGGTTTTGTCTCAAAATCTGTAAAAGCTATTTTCAAAATAGCTTCCAAACAAACCCTAAACCTTTGTTCTGTCAGTTCAGCTTTATAACTTGGTTTATAACCATGGAGTTCATTATGGGAAGCCTCATTGGCATAAGTTATGGAGATGGCATATAAAAAGTATGATTAAACCTTTGTTCTGTCAGTTCAGTTTACAACTTGGTTTATAATCAAGAAGTTCATTATGGGGAGCCTCATTGGCCTAAGTTATGGAGGTGGAAGATTTCTGAAAGAGTTAAAGTTCTTTACGTGACTAGTGTTCCATGAGAGAACACCAACAACCAAACACTCTTAGAGCTTATAGAGGGTTAAGTGATACCATAGAGGTGTAGCATAGGATAATGCTGACAAAAAAAAAAAAAAGGAAAATACATTATACTATCTCTTGTATTTAATATAATAACCAATAACTTTTTTCAAGGTAATTAAAAGAGTTAAATAAATTACGTAGTGATAATATGCATTTTGAAATATTTATGTATATCAATAGATAATATATTATTTCATAAGTTAGATAAATTAATTTAAAACAAAATAATAAATATATCAGTTAATTAGCTTTCTTAATATTAAAAAATAAACTATATCTTATATTAAGGTCAAGAGCTAATGCATTTAAAGCTCAATCTTAAGAGAGAGTGCTGCCTTCTATCTCTGTTTTTCTATATAATTTTTTTATACCATTATATATAATTAAAAAAAATTTCTGTATGCCATTTGATTTATTATAATCATATTAAAAAAATGAATTTTAGATTTCAGACAAAAGAAAGCAAAATACATTTTTTCCTTCAAAGTTCATGCACTTATTGTCGTAGGAGTTGGATTAATTTTTAAGAGGTTAAAGAAGGTAAATATTTATTTAAAAATACTTATTTATGTTCAATGTTAATTTATAAATCAAATAAATTAATGTAAAAAATGATAAATATAAATAACATATTTAGTTTTAACAATCTCACAAAAGTTCTACTTACTCTAATATTATCAATAAGTTTTAGTATTACTACTTTAATCTTTAACGTGAGAGATAATTAATTTTTACTTAATAATTAAATTTTGTTTAAAAAATTAAACAAGTCATTAAATTTTGTTTAAAAAATTAAACAAGTCAAATATATATTTTAAAAATGATTAAAGCATACTTTTAGTAATTTGTATTTGTGTCAGATGTCATTTTAGTTCTTTAAGTTTAAAAAGTACACTTTCAGTCCTTCAAACTTAACGCCGTCAAATTTAATTGATAACTGTATAATAAAACGTTGACAACGCATATTTATATTTTAATTTAAAAATATAATAAATTTGATATTTTAAATTGTGTAAAATAAAAAAGATTTAAAATAACAGTGTTAAGTTTGATGAGTTAGCAATTTTCGTCAAGAGAGACTAACGGTGTTAAATTTGAGAGACTGAAAGTGCATTTTTTAAATTTAAAGAACTAAAATAAAATTTAAGATAAATATAAAGGATTGAAAGTATACTTTAATATTTAAAAATTAACTGATTTTTGCATGTATGTTTTTTTTCAAGGTTTTCAATCAAAGGCTGAGCAAAGTGGGTGCCGGAGGATCTCGATTATGCCGCCTTAGGCCGTATGACTGTATATCTCTGCTTTTTCTCCTTTCTCTGTTCCCCGACCCTTCTCGCAGTTTAAGGATCATTTTGCCTCTGATTCTCTCGTCGTTCTCTTTCTCGTAGTCTCCCATTGCTTCGCCTCTTTCAGGTATATCAATCCCTCCGTCCATTTCATCTTCTTATGAACTCCTTCGTTTCACTTCTCGTTTCCTGAAGTGATTTGTTAGACTTGTGCCACATTATCCTTATTCCTTCAATTGCTTTTCACTTTTTCTTCCTTGGTTGGTTTTTCGTCATAAATTTAGGAAATTTCTGACCCTTATTCCTATTGTCGTATCTGCGAAAAACTGGGATATTTTCTAGGGTTTCTTGTTGGAGCCTGTTCTTAATTGATTTTCGGTTTCCTTGCTTTTGAGTTTTTTTCCTCCAAATTCTTTTCACAGTTTCGGCCCGGTAAATTTTTAATCTTTTTTTCATTTTGGGGTTTGATCTAACCCTTGAACTGAAGTGTAGGATCCCATATTTTTATGGAATTTGAATGCCCACCGAGTAACGAGGTTTCAAAAAGATTGGTAGAACTTGTGTTAGATCCCGGCATTGAGCAAGCTGAGCCAAATCCGCTTACTAACAAAATCGAGAGTGAATGGATTGCAAAATCTGGTAATAGCAAACCTGAATATGTGAGGACTGAAAATTCTGATAGAGCATCGAAGTTTCATTCCAAGAAAGGAATTATAACTTCATTACATACTGATGTTGTTGTTGAGTATTGTCGGTCATTTACTGATCTTCCTCCGGCCTTGATTTCTGAAATTCTGAATTACCTAGATCCAAAAGAGCTTGGTATTGTGTCTTGTGTCTCCACAATTTTCCATAGACTTGCATTTGAACACCATGCTTGGAAGGAATTCTATTGTGAGAGGTGGGGACTTCCAACAGTTCCCGCAGTTCTGGATTCAGGAGTTACCGATGAGAAGTCGTGGAGGGAGCTTTTTGTGGAAAGGGAGTTTAGGAGCAAGACTTTTATGGGACGTTATAGCATGGATGTGCTGTACGGCCATACTGAGGCTGTTCGGACTGTTTTCCTCTTGGCTTCTGCAAAGCTTATATTTACCTCAGGATATGATTCAGTTGTGAGGATGTGGGACATGGAGGATGGATTAGCTATTGCATCATCGAGAGCCCTCGGCTCTACCATTCGTGCTGTTGCAGCAGATAGAAGATTGCTGATTGCTGGGGGTACTGATGGTTTCATTCACTGCTGGAGAGCAGTTGAAGGACTCCCCCATCTATTTGAGCTTAGAAGCACACAGAATGAGAATATTGAGTTTCGACTTTGGGGACATGACGGTCCCATAACTTCACTTGCTTTAGATTTGACTAGGATCTATAGTGGTTCTTGGGACATGACCGTTCAACTGTGGGATCGTTCCTCACTGAAGTGCACACAGGTGCTGAGGCATTGTGATTGGGTCTGGGGGCTTGTTCCCCATGATACTACAGTTGTCAGTTCATCTGGTTCAGATGTGTATGTTTGGGATACTAACGGTGGAACTTTGATGACCATTATTCATAATGCTCATGCTGGTAACACTTATTCTTTAGCACGGAGCCATACGGGTGACTTCCTTTTTACTGGAGGGGATGATGGGGTGATACACATGTATGAGATCTTGAACGATAGTGTTGAAACTAAAGCTTGCAAAATTGCTACATGGATTCCTCACACGGGTCCTGTGTATTCCCTTGCCTTTGAGTTTCCCTGGCTTGTTTCAGCATCTAGTGACGGCAAGTTGGCTCTTATCGATGTGAGAAAGCTGCTGCGAACTAGCAAGCATGCTTCGGGGAAGAGAGGCATGAGGACGAAGCACTTGCACCAGAGCACAGTAGAACCCCCACAGAGGATGTTGCATGGATTCAAGAGCAATCTTTTCTCTGTTGACATGGGTGCTGACCGAATTGTCTGTGGAGGTGAGGAGGGTGTTGTTAGGATCTGGAATTTCACACAAGCTTTGGAAATTGAGCGGAGAGTCCGTGCTTCAAGAGGGATGCGGTTAGAAAAAAGAATGCGGCGACGAAAGCTACAAGCCGAGGTGAGCAATAAAAGTGGCAGAAATGATCAATGTTCAGTAGCAGCATCCAAAAAGAATTCAGGGAATGGCATTTGGCCTAATAAGCGTGGGGTGAGTGGAAAGCTGAAGGCATAAGCATCTAACAGCATTTTAAGCGTTTGTTTCTATTCCCACTTAGTTGTAACGCACATTGATGGACGCAGTATTTGATTTAGTCGCAGTTTATAACTAGATTTCGATCTTGTAATTTTGTGAAGTGAGTGATAGTTTATCTTTAGGATGATTGGCTTTTCCATTACAGTAACATGATTGATGTATCATGTATGTCTCAGCATCTAATAGCTCTTTTGCAGTGCAAAATTTATGAGTAATTCAGAAAGAAGAAAGCATTTAAGGTGATCCACCATGTTTGTTTTGGCAAACAGAAAAAAGGGGATGTCACCAAAAAAAAAAAAAAAAATAGGGGTGATGTTGTTTCTTATAAAAGCGTAGGACATGGATGTATCCGTCTAATAGCTTACTCGTTTGAAGATTTAATTATGTGTAATTTATTAAAATTAATGCAAATATTTTGATGATAATTGACATCTCTATATCTAATGTATACATATTATAAAACTCTCATTCGTAGGTCATGAATAGAGTGATTTACCTTTAATTTTGTGAATAGTGTCGCCTGCTCTTTAGTATAAAATATTCCTAATTAACTCATGTATACTAATATAAATAGTTATAGTTGTTAAATTTGTCATAATTCAAGTGATTTTTAATATTAGCTTCATTAACTAAACTAAACTCTAAACATTATATTAACTTCTACTCTCATTGCCTTTATTAAAAACAGTCACATATGGGAAAAATATTTGATATTTTATTGAATCTAATCAAAGTGCATTGAAAGAGATTAAGAATTCCTTCTAGGTGTGCTATATATAATAGAGATTAGAGGGAGTAGTTTGGTAACACTCATCAAGTATTGAAATTTTAATTTGTGTAAATAATTAGATGTTGCTTGTCAATTTTTTCATTAACGAGGACAGTAGGGTGTTTAAATAAAAAAAATACTTAAAATTATCAACGCACGAAAGTATAGGTGGAAAACTATCTATAAAAATGAATGAATATTTAAATAAATAAAATTTGGAAAAATCTATTTTGAACAATAAGTAATGCTTCGCTAAAATGAACAAACTAGCTGTAATTGTTTACTTAAGCAAGGTTATTCCATGAACTAAAATTTAAATTTCTTTTGTAATATAATATAATTTCTTTAAAAGAAAAAATTCGATTAATTTCCATTATTCTTCAATACTACTGATCATATGCCAAATAGCAAGCTTTAATTTTTTTTATTTATTGTGGCCAATTTTTACATATAATAAAAGAAACAAAAAGTAGGACAAGTTCTCGAATCTTGATTAAGCCTCCGATTAACTCCATAATCACAAGCTCATGTCAAATGGTTCCAGTGAAGTAGACGAATTCTTGAAACTTGGAACAGAAGAGAACGAGATTCGAGTGGGAAAAGAAATTAATAGAAACGAAAACGAAAAGAGAATGAGATGGTTTGTGATTCCTTCTTGTCTTCTTCCTCCTGCCATCGTTTTTCTAATGAATTCACTTAGCTTACTGGCGGTTCATGGCCGATTCCTAGAGACACCCACCACCAGTTCGAGAATCGGCTTGAAGAGTAATATCTCGGCATTGTATGTTTTGGGCGATTCTTCCGTTGGTTGCGGAAACAACACCCTGTTCTATCCCTTGCTTCATTCTCGTTTCTCTCTTTATCCCTGTGATGGCTCCGATTCCTCTCTTCTTCCTCAGTTACTCGGTAGTTTTCTTCTTC
>JANTPZ010005926.1:0-16536 GCA_025593235.1 Vachellia pachyceras
GAATATTAAGTCGTCGCTAATTTCCTCGCTAATTTGGAAAATTAGAGAGGAATATAATATTCCTCGCTAAATTCCTCGCTAATTGAGTATTTTAGAAAGGAACATCCAATTCGTCGCTAATTTTTCTCGCTAATTTGGACATTAGAGAGGAATTTATTATTCCTCGCTAAATGGACTTTTTAGAGAGGAATTTCAAAGTCGTCGCTAATTTTCCTCGCTAAAATGTAATTTTCTAGTAGTGGTTTGGTTTGATGGAATTGCTCATGGAATTGATTTCCACATGGAAATCAATTCCATAAACAGTGCAGTTTTGGCTTCCATCACTCATCCTATGGAATTGCCCAAAATTCCATGGAATTCCAGTGTTGCCCCTCCCTCGTCGACCTCATCCCTGACCATAGCCATCGCAGTGACCTCCATCGGCGAGACCCAAGACGGTGAGACTGCCTCTACTTTTTCCTCCTTCAGTTTCGACGCGTCCAAGCTCTGCAGATCCATGATGGCATTCTTCTGCAGGTGATGCTGATGTGGTCGTGATGATGCTCTACAGGCGAGACCCAGGCAGGTGATTCTTCTGCAGATAAGCTTTGAAGATTTCAACGACGATGATGGTGATGGTGATTTCGACGGCGATGAAGCTTTGCAGATGAAGACGACAACAATGATGGTGATGGTGATTTCGATGATGACGACAATGAAGCTCTGCAAATGAGGATTTCGACAATGACTATGAAGCTCTACAAGTGACGATTTCGACGACGACGATTTCGACCTGATAAAGAATTTTTTTTAAAAAAAGATTTTTTTTAATTAGAAGGGTTTTTAGGTCTTTTCATCCAAAAATCATACCTCATTTCCATGACATACCAAACATACTTTTAAAGCCCATTTTTCATTTCAATATCCATCAAAATGAATTCTGTGTACCAAACGAGGCATTAGTATATACTAATCAAAACGCTTAAATCAACGGAATTAAGATTACAAGTCCCTTTCATGTAATTAAACCAAACATGCCCCACTCTTATCCATCCAATCCAATTAATCATTAATTGGTTGTTACTTTATAGCATTAACATGTTTTTTTGATAAAAAACAATTTATAGAATTAGTCTACATTTTAATACTGCATAAAACTATATGAAGGATACAAAGACTTTAAAAGAAGTATATAAATGTCTAAATGTTGATTCATAACAAATATAAAATATGCATATATTAGTTCATACAAGTGGTAACGTGGATTAAATAATCAATATTATATAATATGGGGCTATATGATTTAATGTTGTAATCAGAACTATATTGAATTATTTTACTGCACCAACCCTCGCTCGATTTAGTGAAATGCATGGAGATTACAATTTTAATCAAATCAAATAGGCTCCACTTGTATCCATCCGAAAATTATCCAGAGGTCCCAAACAACAGAATTAACTACAAAATGGTCTCAAAAATTCATAAAATTACCATAAGGTCCTAAGAATAGCTGCTGAGGTTGTTAATAAAGACTAGTAATGTTGTTAATGACAACCTCAGCAGCTACTCCTAATACGTTACGGTAATTTTGTGAATCTTTGAGAAATTTTATTTATTAATTCTCCTATTTGAGATCTGATTGCAAATTTCCCAAGAAAGAAAAAGAAAATGGTTAATATCATTGTTGGTCCTCAAAGTTTGTATGAATTTTGGTTTTAATCTATCAAGTTTCAAACCTACGGTTTGATCCCTATAGTTTCATACACTATAAAAAATGTTGTATTCCTAAGGATTTTCATGCAGATTTTGGCTAAAATTTCACATGAAATCGGTTTCATACAGATTAAAAATTCACAAGTATAAGGTTGATGGAAATTTAATTTCATGCAGATTTGTAAATTTGCAAGTAATTACCTGCAAAAAAATCCGTAGGGAAATCCACATCTATTGTGCATGCGGTTCAAAAAGTTTTTTTATAAATAAAATATAGGTATTTTTTGCATTAGAAAATAAAAAATGACTACATAAACTTTTTGCTGTTAAATAAACTTGAATGAATCCATATCATGACAAAAAATATATATTTTATTAAAAATTTATTGCACTAAAATATACATATGGAAAGCCTGTAAATCAATTACATTTGGACTAAAAATATATTTGCAGGTTGAGGTTGATGTGGAGTTGGGGCATGAGAAGAAAAACCTGCAAATCCCAAATGTTGCATTAAAGCCTCTACATTCTTAGTTGTTTTAGCAAGTTAGGTATTTGTTTCATCAAGATAAGTATTTATCTCAACTAATTTGACTCTCAAAGCTTCTTTTTCCTCTTTAGATTTTTGTAATGCTAACTTGTGCTCTAATCACCTCATAATCCTCAGGAATTGTTGCAAAAAGTGAAGATCTATCAGACTGGTCTTCCTGACATTTATCATCTCCAAAATAAGTATTTGCTCTGAACATCTTCTGTTGAGCAACCACCTTATCTCCCAACCTGATTTTTGGGCAATTTACTTCTTGTTTCTCTCTCTCTTCATCTTCTTTCAGATTTGCATCCTTTCAAAGTAGTATCTTCAAAATTAACATCCGGATCCGGATCGGGAGATCTATACTCATAGCTTGAGAACCAATTCCCAACGTCAAGAGGCTCTGAGACACCCCAAAACAGAAAAAGGAACACTACACTTCATATCTTATGGTGCTATATGAAATTGAATCCATAAACGTCAAGATTCCCAAACTAGCAACCGTGAAGTAATTAAGTAAACAGCATTCGGTGAATTTATATTGAAGAAGTCGATACAAACCAGAAGGGAGTGAGAGCGAGAACGACACAGTGAGATCCATCAAAATCTGCCCCCCGTTCAATAGGCTCAACTCTGGAGAGAGATGCAGCGAGAAATGTTTGTTATTCTTATTGTCTTGTTAATTGAACTGTACATGTTTGAAAATATAATCAAGAATCGCAGAACATTAAAATACTAGTTTTGAATTCCAAAGAATCATCTTTAGAGGTCTAACCAAGGTGTTATAATCTCATAAGCATCTGACTATTGACAAGTGAGAGCAATGCAGCAAGGTGACTACATCAGTGAATTAGAGAACTGAGAAAACTGTACAGTTAGTTTATCAGATGACTGTACAGTTTTCTTAGTAATTAAAAAAAACTAAACACCAGTACGGTAGAAATTCGCAAGGTTCAAAATGAAGAAAAATTTAACCAGCTAAAATGTAGTTCAGGGGGTTGGGAGGATGAGATTTGGAATAAAAGACAGCAATTTTAATTATCCTCTTGCACGGAAAAATTAAAAGATGGAATACCACCAACTTCCCTTCTTTCCCATGACAGTGGCATTACTGTTTCTTCCTGCCAAAGATAATGAAGATGGAACACCACCTCATGTATTCATGCTTACAATTACTGCCCAAATTAATGACTTTTCAGCAAGCTTCATATATAAGATATGGTCAAGGTGTTATGATAGGAAATTACTAAGAGAACTGTACAATTTATCAGATGACTTTAACTAATAATAATTCATGAGCACATAAAAAGCAGTTATATGTCTATGGATAAGAATTAGAGCACCACACTGAAATTGGGACAAGCATATGACAGACAACCTATGTGATCTTCTGTTATAATCTGCAGAATCTTGTCCTCTTTCTTTTCCATTTTTCTTTTTTTTTCTATTTTTAAAAAAAAATTCCCTTAATGAGATGTGGACAAAAGAGAAAACTTTATAATAATATTATATTCTTATGATTTCTACCGAGCCATGTATTTAAAGTTTATACTACAGCTTGAAACTACCAAATGCCATGCTGTTTCATTTTGTATCCCTTGATTGGAAAGTTAGCTAAAAAAATGGGAACTTTTTTTGGTGGCTCTAGTTGTCATTTGTGTAGCTGTGAGACATTGCTCTCTTTCCAGCGCAACACACACACACACACACACACACACACAGAGCAAATGGGGTTTGTTGCTTCATAGCTGATTTGTTTAGCAGCAAAAACACATGCCCATGAATCATCTTTAGTTGGAAGTTTTAGGGATTAGAAAATTCACTTTATGTTTTCCGTCGAAAGGAAAATGTATCAGCCCTGAAAGCATTTTCCTTTCAAGCATTTTTCTGAGTGAGAAATAGTGGCAGAGTAACAAAGAGGGATCTGGCATGCACGGCACGGCACGGCACAGCACTGGTAATTAACCAAAAAGCCTTGAGTTTGATTCTCTAAAAGTGAAATGAGTTCAAGAAAAGTTTACATGCAAGCATAAATCAGTTCAGAAAGGCTCTAATCTTGCTTATCCAACAATTTCATCGGTGAAAAGCTTCAGATTTCTCACTCTTGGCTCAACCCCCAAAACCAAAAATGACAGATTGAAGAACCTGAGGGTTGAGGAATGTTCAGGAGACTTACCTTAACACAGAAATCCGTGCTTGAATGTGCAAACGGGCTCTTCCTCCGGTTAGTTTCACGGCCACCCGATGCACTCTCACGGTCACTCTGTTCTTCGTTTGCTGCTCCGGACGGATGTAGGATAGGAATAGGATATGAAAACGGCGAAGGGGAAGGGTAAACGGTAAGAAATAATAATATTATTATAAATTTATAAAATTTCAAATTTTAAAAAGATGATAATAATAACAACGTAAGCTTCCTAAGCATTTTTTGCATGTATTTTTTCGGCGGATTTCAAATCAACAGAAAAAACTTGTCGATTTTAAATCAGTAGGAAAAATACACGTAGAAAAAATCTGCAGAAAAAATATTTATGGATTATAAATTTGCCAGAAAAGGGATTCAAAATCCACAGGTAAATTACTTGTGGATTAAAATTCATAGAAAATATTCGCAGATATTTTATAATTTGTTACTAGTGATAAGGAGTTGTATGTTTAACAACTTTAAATTAACACCATTAAATATATTGATCAAAACCAAAATCTTTTAAAAGTTTAAGAACTAAAATCAAATTAGTCAAAAGTATAACCTACTGGGACCAAAATATTGATCAATTTACTTTTAAAAACTTTTGGTTTTAGTTCCTACACTTAATGATGATAATTAATGTTATTAAATATCCAAGTCTTTATCAAATAATAAGGATCAAAACCATATGTTTGAAACATGAGAGAATAAAAATAAAATTCATACAAATTTGAGGGGGTAAAAACTATGTTATCCCCAAAAAAATGTCTAGTTATCCAAAAACAACTTTCAAAACTATATACATGTGAGAAGATGTGTGTGTGTGTGTTTATTATATACATAGATACACACATACATGCATGCATGTACTGTGTGTACATATAATCCTAAATAATTGGAGACAAAACAATATTTATATAATACATCTAATCCTAAATATAACATTTAGTTTGTATTGCATAGGTCAATTTGCATTACAAATTAGAGTTTATGAGATTATTTGGAACAACGTTTCCAAAAACCAAACACACATTCAACAGTATTTTTCTGTAAAACGATATACTCCCCTTCATATATTTACCTCGATTTACGTAAAAGTACTTCTTTACCGCGTTGCTAAACCGACACTATATTTAAGATCGGAAATAGTACCATATATAAACTTAATACATTATAAGAAACTGATAACGCAAGGTAGACTCGACTCATTTCAGTCTCCATACATCATAATGCATTGAAAAAAATGGTCTAGTTATCCGGCAAGCACTAAACAGAACTGTTGACGCCTTAGTCCGGCTTCTAGGCCGGCTTGCGATATTTTTTCTCAGTGCGTTTGACCATTGATATGCCATCCACAGCTAGCTTCTTCATGTTAGGAAGTTGATAGTTCTGAGCCAAGTAAACCCCAAACACTGCCCCTGCGATGAAGGTGAAACAAGATCTGAGTTTACCCATCTCACTTGTGTTGGTTTCTATTGAGTATTATCGCTTTTGTGAGATCGGATTGATTTCCCAACAGTTGTTTAACCACTGCTAAAAAAAAGCAATCAATATGTTAATAGAGTAAAATATATAATTGATATAAAACTGGAAGGTAGAAAATGGAAAGAGATAGGGAAGAGAAAGGAGGAAAGAGGAGTGAGAAGTCCTAACTCTAGTCATAAAAGCTCTAGGAATAATAATACTGGTGGTGGTGGTGGTGAAATGTATAACATAGAGATGGCATAAACAAATTATGAATGAATAATTGCTACAGCAAGTCCCATTTCAAACAATCACTTTCAAGATTGAAAATTTGGTCACTAGTAATATAAACATTAACCTGAAATCCCCTCCAAACCAGAATTGTATACATGCATGATACCTCTTATTAGCAAGCCCACGGTTTTGATTAGTGATTAAAACTATTTTTTCAACATGATTTATGATCTATAAGGTAAGAATATGAGAGGAATTTTGTTTGAATAATGTGAATGCCAATAAATTTAAACAAATTTTAAAGGGTTAAGGTTAATCAACACATTGAAATTATTTTTTCATGATGAATTTTAACCTTGTTGTTCTCCCCCCAAGAAGTCTGGTTAAGTGAAGATACTTATATCCCATGTTTTCAGTACTAAAATAATTACCATTAAAGTTGAAAACATGAAAGATAAGCTTAAAAATTTTGGGTACAGGTTCCAAGGAATAAGAAAATTACCATCAAACCCTTAGAAATAATGAAATTGAGTTGAAGTTCTATGAAACATGAGTTATATTAATTATAAATGTGAAAAAACCTTCTTGTCTCTAGTTATTTTTTATTGAAATCTTAAAGGCGTGAAAGAGAATAAAGCAAGAAGATCTTTTCATTGACGGGCAAAAAAAAAGAAAGAAAATAGGTATCATGAAACTCTTACTCAATTTCATAATTTGTAAAGATTTTACAGTGGTTTTTTCTTTTTGGATGTGTACGTAATATCCACAAAAACTTTTAAGATTGCGATGACTACTGGAAAAATGACAAAATTGATTATTAAAGATGTTAAAGACAAGCGCACAGCAAAATACGTTACAGTAATAAAAAAACAAATTCAAATATTTCGGAGTGTGGGATCAACCTTAGCCCAATTTTAAAAATATCATAAGAATATCAAAGAGCAGCTCGTTTACAGGAGAACTATTTTTTCTCCTAACACCAGTTGATCTTGGGAGACTGACTGACACTCTTAACCCTCTCTTCATCTCTAAACAATAATCAAGCTGACAGGAGATTCTGTTAAATTAGATCAACTGATTCGAAATCCCCAAGCTCTCTTAAAAATTGAAAAATGAAAAAGAAGAATATGTTGGTGTTACATTAGATCCATAGATCCGTACCCGGCGGTGACGGTGGCGGGTGTACTTCAAGTCCGTGCGGCGATATGGGAAGAAGAAGAAGAATATGTTGGTGTTACATTAATATGGAGAAACTCATGATACAACAACAACTGATGCTTGAGCTGCAAGCACAGCATTGTTTAGATTACTTGTTCAGAAGGATAGGTTGGTGATATTCTTTTCTTTCTTTTTTGGGAAATATATTTTATGGAATATATCGCTGCGATGCAAGGTATCTCTCTCATATTACTTGGTTTATTTTTTTTTTCTTGTTTCACCCAAAAAAAAATCCGTTCAGCCCTTTTGATTTAGTAAACGAGGAAAAGTCCAATCACAAACTCATTCTCAATCATGTTGTAAGTCAGAGATAAAATTCCCCTTAAATACTTTCCTTCTCATAAAGGAGAGAGAATTGAAGAATTTCAGGTGTACTTAACAAATCGAACATTGACTGCAGATACCCACGCGAAAAATGAATCACGGATTTGGATCCAAATTATGAACACAACGAATGCACCTTTTGTTCCTTTGGAGAGGAAGAGTTTACACAGAGAGAACTTTTCTTCCGTTAGGAAAGAGCAGAGTTTCTTTTCAGTTATTGTACCTGGAATCATGGGATCACCCTCTTATTTATAAATCATAAAATAATTCAAATACAATAACCATTCACTTTGCATGCATCTGTTCCCACACTCAATTTGAATTTGAAAACCCTTTTGTTAGATACGATTAGTTTTGATGATGTCAAATATAAAAGAGTAAAAAGTTTTACAATGCATATTGATTTACTACTTTATTTGCATTCTTTTAATTGGAGGATGATGTGGTAAAATAATTCAATTTGAAGATTAAAATGTTTCAAATAAATGTTTTATTATCATACATTGAGTTACCATTCATCTAAACTTCATTGGAAATAATTAATTTAGATTCATCAATCTTCCCAAATTATTCAATTTTTTTTTATATTAAGGATTTTTCATCTATACGATATGTTTTTTGTTCTCATCTCAATCGCCTGTTTACTGGGTAACTAGCAAACCCATAGGACCTGAAGACGTTGATATTTCTTATACACACCCAAACATAGATGTAACTATTTGATATACAATATTATTGTGTCAGATTTAAGCATTGTGATATCTCAAGCTACCGAGGACATTCTCTATATTTATGCAAACTTGAATTTGAGACCTCATTAGTGACATGCTCTAATAATGATGGAGGGTAGGGTTCAGTTAGATCTGTAACTAATAGTTAGCATTTAGTTAGAATTATATTTATCCCTGCACATGTATATAAAAGGACAAGTGTACATAGAAACAATAACACGATTCATTTCATTTTCCCATTTCTTCCCTTTGGTCTGTAACTTTTATTTGTCTTCTTTCATCTTTTTCTTCTCTAAGCATCAGCCCGTATCATGGTGTCATAGAAGTGGCCAACGCAATGTCGAGTTCTACTGCTACTGACAACGCAGTGACCATCACCAGCACCGTCACTAGCATTAACACAATCCTACCCAGATTTTTTCGAACCCTTCTTATCTACATCCGATCCTAATGAGGCCCTGCCCTCGTTCTCATTACTCCGCCTCTCAATGGACCCAATTATCATACCTGGTCCAGAGCTATGAAGATGGCTCTACAATCCAAGAATAAGCTCCAATTTGTTGATGGTTCCATCATTGCACCTTTGAGTTCCGATCCACTGTGTCCTACTTGGTTGTGTTGCAACACAATTGTACATACCTGGATTACACGTTCTCTGTCCCCTACCATTGCGCAGAGCATACTTTGGCTGGATAAAGCCTATGAGATATGGTCTGATCTGAAGGATTGATCCGCTCAGAGTGATGTTTTTCGTGTTGCTGAATTACAGGAAGAAATATTCTCATTTAAGCAGGGAGAATTGTTGGTCAGTGAATATTTTACCAAATTGAAAATTCTCTGGGATGAATTTCCTAGTCTTAGACCAATTTTTCTTTGTTCTTGCAATTTTACTTGTTCTTGTGTGGTTTACCCTGAACAAGATTACGTCCTCAGATTCTTGAAAGGTCTCAATGATCGATTTGTGGCATTAAAGTCTCTGATAATGTTACTTGATCCTTTATCTTTTGTGAACAAGGTTCTCTCCTTAATTTTGCAACAAGAATGTGAGATGCATTTAATTTATGTACCACTAGTCTTATTCAACAAAGGCCCATCACAAACATCTGGTTCTAGTAATGGTCCAAAGACTCAAGCTAATACTGGATCTTGTAATAACAAGTTTTTTACCTTTTGTAATCATCCTCGTCAAACTGTAGATACTTGCTATCGCAAGCATGGTTTTCCTCCTGGCTTTAAATTCCGTAATTCATCATCTGCCTCAGCTTATAATTTCCATTCTCAGGGTCAATCATTACCTATGATAGAGCGGCCAACCAAATCTTCTAGCATCTCCTCAACCCCATCCCCAAAGTTCACACTAGAGCAATATCAAAATCTCCTTGATCTGGTTCAATCCGGTTCATTATCTACCCAATCCACTGTTATGCCTTCCATTCATAATCTTCATTCTACTTGCCAAAAACAGTATAGTTCACGAGTTAGAGGAAGGAGATGTATTAATTAAGGTACTAAAAACTGTAGCTGAACTAAGATCAGTACAATCATGATTAGATGGTGATTATGTAAAAATCCAATTTTTTTCTATAGGCACATGTATTCTATCTAAAAATCCAATTATGTACTACTCACTTTCTTGATACAGAAAAGAAGAGCTCTTTTCCCTTACTCTAATTTTTTCCCTTCTCTTATCTTATTTTCCTTAATTTCATAACAAAAAGACATACAATTATCACTGGGCTTCTTAGCATACATATAAATATAATAGACCCGAAAATCCCAACCCACAAGAAACATAAACAAACCAAAACCAAACAAACAACCCGAGTGAAATTAAACATCGACCAAACAAAAGCAAACACAACAATCAACTAGTTGTTAGTTAAGGTGATAAGTGATCTCACCCTATAAGAAGAAAAACACAAATTTAAATCCGAGGAAGTGCACATTAGAAGATGTGAAAGTATAACCAAAAAGCTCACTCTTTCTAGGGGGAAGTGAGTTCATCTTTCGATGAACCAAAAAGCTCCTTCTAGGGAGATGTTCACATAAAAAAAAAACCAAAATGCTCTTTCTAGGGAGAAGCCTCGCAGTGATACATGTTTTTATTTTTTTACAAATTCTTTAAAATTTAAAAATATTTTATTAGCATTTAAAAATAAAATCATTGTTTATGTTTGATGAGCCATAATTTTCCGTTAAATAAAATTAATAGTGTTAAGAGAAAATAATTTTCTTTTAAATTTAAGGATCAAACTAATATTTGATGTAAATTAAGATCTAAAGTATACTTTAGCCTACTTTTATTTTCCTCTAAAATTATCGTACTATATAAAATATATAAATTGTTTAATTATTATTTAATGAGATTCATATACTTTTAAGTTGTTTTTCACAAAATTTACTTCTTAAACATTTATCTAAACAAATTTTCCTTTTTACATGAAGTCACTTTATCGTAACTTTTCCAAACATAAATCACATTACATCGGTTAATTTATACCCAAAATTCTTTTTCCAAAAAGTTATTAAAAGTTAGTTCTCTGACTGCTTAGGTAACCGAGCCCAATCTATGTTAGGCAATTAACGAGGAACAGAGAAAAGAGAAAAAAAAAAACCTTGGGAGGAGGAGAAGGAATGCTCTCTCATTGGCTGAAGCTTGACCCGTCGAGAATGTCATGTGAACCTGTTGGAGCTTTTTGGCATTAGAAAGAGGGTCGTCAACCTGTGAAGGTTTCTACACAACACAAATAGAGACCAAATGACACAGAGCATCTAATTACTTATATAATATTGTTCAGTTCAACAATTTACTTTACAATGATATTTAATATATATTCATTTATTTGGATAACTTAATTATCCATTTTATAAGTGTAAAAATTTTCTCTATATTAAGCTACATTTTTTATCATTTTATTTTTCCTAAAATTATCACATATATAAAAAATAATATATATATATCTGTGTGTGTATTTAATGATATTCATGTCCTTATAAGTTATTTTCCGCTAAAACTTACCTCTCAAACATTTATCTAAATCAATTTTTCTTTTCACAAAAACATTTTTGTTACTTATAATCTAAACATAAATCATATCCCATCATCTAACTTTTACCATACCTTCATTTTCTAAAAGTCATTCCATCACAAAGTTACTTTTATCACCGCTTATCCAAAGGAGCCATGTAATATCTGCAATATAATTGCCACTGTAATCATATTGATTAAAAAGTCAACTTATAGAAATTGGCTGTATATACTCGGCAAAAAAGAAAACAAAAGAAAAAAAAATTAACAACATATAATAAATCCTAAACCCTAACACGTTATATTATTGCCAATTAGTACTCGTAAAACGGGCTGAGCCCGTCAACCCGCGGGTTTGGGCTGCCATTTCAAAAAACGGGCTCATTAAGGCGGGCCAGCCCGTTTTTTTTGTTTTTTTGTTTTTAAAAAATAAATCTTTTATATTTATTTGTAGGAAGAATATAGGTTTCAGTAGCTTCAAATATTGTTTTAAACTTTATTATTTCATCTTAAATACATACTTACTTTGGAGATTGTTGATTATGTATTATATTTTTGTATTTTTAAAACATTGTTGAATATATTTTTTAAAGATGTATTGTATTTTTCTTCTGAAAAATCAAAAGGGTTTGATAAATTTTATGTAAAAAAGTTTTATTATTTTTAAAAAATCAAAAAAAAATAAAAAAATAAAATACAAAAGAAAAGAAAAAAGTGGCGGGCTGACACTCTAACCCGCCACTGCGGGCCCAGGCTGCCAAAATGTCAGGCTGCACAGCCCGAGGCTGTGCAGCTCGCGGGCCAGCCTGTTTCCCAGCTCTACTGCCAATCCCATCATAATTAGTTCTATCTTCTTTTATTTTTATATTTTCTACTTATTCTCGTTAAATAACTTATCCCTTTTAAAATTATTAATTATTTTAATCCTTGATATGAAATTTAGATAACTAATTTAAAAAGTTTAAATGAATTAGTTAAGTTAATTATTTATAATAAATGAGTGTTGACTTTTTTAAAATATCTTTATTATGTGCGTTGGAATTATCCCTTGATAGAACCCCTTAGTATATACAACCAATAGAGATGCTTGAGGGAGAAAACTATAAATGTGGAAGACAAAATGAATTTAAACCCTTGTATTACTCTTATATCAAAGACAGTATTTTCTTTTTATTCTCATTAAATAACTTATTTATATTTTTAAAAAAGTATTAATTATTTGAATTAGTAAAAGTGCAATTTCCTTTCGGTACAACCCTAAAATATTCTCGACTGTTTAATAGACAAGTCCTTTTATAGATGTTTTTATAGAAGTGTCACGGAAGATGAACATTTATTCTTTGTTTATAATCTCTCTCCACTAGGGGCGGGAATGGCGGGCTGGCCAGTGGACACAACCCATTAGCCCGCCTAAACGGTGTAGGTTCAAGTCGACTAAAAGACAACTCGTTAGGGGCAAGCTCTACTTATACGAAAGAAAATTTTATTTGGTACTATTTATAAGTTATATCGTTAAAATTTTCACTTTAATTTACAATTTTATTATTCATTTATTATGTATTCATTTTACTTTAATGTATTATAATAAATGTTAAATAGGGATAAAGTTGTAAAGTTAATAGATTTTAAGATAAAGTTACTGAGTTTTAAAGTTTCCCTTCATTTTATTAAACATACTAAAAGTACTTATCAATAGGAACTAATTTCAGGTAATCATTTTTCCTTCTATTTTCGTAAAGTTTATCTGTCAATTTGTTTTTTTGTATTTTCAAATTCAAATTGACTAAGTCTTCTCCAATAATAAGTTAATAAATATCATCAATGGCAAATGAGTGCGTGTGTGTTTTTCTTTCTTCCTTGAATAAAAATTGCGTGTTTGAGTCTCGTTTAGAATACGGTGCAGCCTTTAACGACCCTGACTATTATCAGTGCTCACGATGCTCCTTGAGAAAACTATTCTTCCAGACAAACTCACAATCAAGGTTTTTTTTATATTTATAAATTATTCCATCAACAAATTTTTCATATGAATGCATAATTTTATCATTGATTTTTTATGAAATAATTTTATTATTCATTTATTATTGTGTAAACTCTATTACATGGGATATTATGTGTGTTGAATAAAAATGTAGTTAGAGAGTTGTTAAAAAATTAAGGTAGGATTAATGAAATTCAATATTTTCTTTTAATTTCAGTTAAACATGTTTGAAATGACTTGTCGTCAAATACATGAAGCCATGAAGGCAATCAAATAGAAAAAAAATACAACCTAGGATTTAAAGGAACCAATAAGAGGGAAACGATGGGTTTGATTATTTGTCAAGTTCTCCCCTTACGCACTTTAATACTGCTGGCCAAGAGTTCATGGAGGTTGCTTATGAAGCCAAATAAAGGATACTATCTCGTTAATGAAATGTATAGAGGATACTTGTGAGGAATACTATACTGGTATAGGTTTATCGATTTCTTTGCTGATATATCTATATATATATAGATATATATAGGTTTTATCATAGGACTTATGGTTGCTTTAATTTGTCTTTTTATTGACAGGTGGTGGTACTACAGGCATTTTTGTTTTTGTTATGGATTAACGTGTTTACAATTTTTTAATACTAATGCATATGACTTCTGCTTTGGCCAATAAATTAAAGAATTTTCTCGTGGTTAGGGATTAATACTCCCTCTACGCCATGATAAAAGTCCTTCAAGAATGATTTTTAATGCGTTTTGAATTAGTGGTAGAAGCTACTTTTTCAATATGATTTACATTCTACGAGAAAATAAGTAAGAAGAATTTTATTTTATCTTGCGTGAACATACTTTTATAACGATATGGCAAAGAAACCATCTCTGTCGAATCTGTACATTTAATTACATAATTAATATTAAAAATAAATTAATGAATTAATTTTAAGATAAAAATTTTAATTAAAGTACACACACTAAACATTCACTTCAAAACTAGTAGATCGGTTAGAGGAAGGGCATATGAATCCGTGCTCCATAGCTAAATCCTCAACCTCATGAACCGATATATCAATGTCACCAATCTCGAAATCATCGACGCTAAGATTAGTACATTTACCCTCGATGCCCTTAGTATGCAAGTCTTCACCCTCAGGGATGATGGGCTCGTTTCCATGTATATGATTAGGATCAGGACTAGCCATCTATAACAAATAAATATTCTAATAATAAAAATATATAATTAACAAAAAATAAATATAAAACAACCATACCATAATACAAACAATTTAAATTAAAAAAATTTAGATACTACTCTCTACAGTGTCTCAAAATAAACTTCCACAAGAATAGGATGTCTAAAATGCTCCTTCGATACGACGTTTTTTAAATCACCAAAAATACGAAAGTGAGGAGGGTGGGGCTTGTATAATAGTTTAATTAGTAGTGGTTCTGTCCAAAACCGCTATTAAATCACATCGATACCGACAAATTTTATAGCAGTTGTCCCACAACCACAACATGAACCATAGCAAATATCTACCACTATCTTGGAAATGTTTCTTTTTTGTAGCAATTAATTATCAGAATCGCTACAAAATCCATCACAACTTGCAACGTTTCAAGTTTTGCAGCGGTTTGATCTTCAAAAATCATGGCAAAGTATAGTGACAAAATGATAAAGTGATGTCATTTGGTAACAGTTCTAATAACCACTACAAATGGACTTTTGCAGCGGTTTGGCTGGCTATAGATAATTGCTGCAAAATTCCGCCTCCAAATTTGTATCAACTTTTAACCACTACCAATCTCTTCCTGCTATAGTAGAGTGAGAGGGTTGTAAATTTATAGCATTTTAATTAATAACTGCTACAAATCCATAATGTAGTAGTATTTTCTACAACTGCTACAAATGAGCCTCCGCGAATTATATTTTTTTCACTACTAGAAAATCACAGTTTAGCGAGGAAAATTAGCGACGACTTTGAAATTCCTCTCTAAATAGCCCAATTAGCGAGGAATAGTAAATTCCTCTCTAATGTCCAAATTAGCGAGGAAAATTAGCGATGACTTTGATGTTCCTCTCTAAAATACTTAATTAACGAGGAATTTAGCGAGGAATATTATATTCCTCTCTAATTTTCTAAATTAGCGAGGAAAATTAGCGGCGACTTAGATATTCTTCTCTAAAATGTCCAATTAGTGAGGAGTTTAGCGAGGAAAATTAACGATAACTCAGATATTCCTCTCTAAATTACTCAATTAGTGAGAAATTTAGGGAAGAAAATTCTATTCCTCTCTAATTTTTCAAATTAATTAGTGATGAAATTTTTTAACACAATACTGAATTATTCAAATTTATTTTTAGCATGAAATTTTGAAGAGATAAAAGAATTAATATATTTTTTTAATTTCATATTTATATTGTTTAAATTTTGAAAGGCTTTCCCTCTTCTTTTTTAATTTAATTTTCTGATTTTTGGAGGGAGATCACATTCCCTATGATTTTTTTTTCTAATTATCTAAAATGTATTTTGGAAGGAGGGAAAATTTTCGCTTACTCAGCTAACCATTTTCGATCCCAAATCCTTCTTCCATCTGAAACCCAACGATGCGAAACCCCTACCCTAACCCACAGCTCGGCCACTCCGCGGCAACAGTGTCTCCTCTTCTTGCTTCCTCCTGAATACGTCTTCATCGTCATCATCTGTCTCTCAGTGTCTCTGATCTTCATCTTCGTCTTCGTTTGAGAGCTCATCCCAACACAACGCCATGTCTTCCTCCTCTAGCTCAGCATCTCTTATCTTCGTCGCCATCGCTTTGTTTATTCTCTGTTGAACGATTTCACCATCAAAGTAAGTGGTTTGTTTGAATCTCTTCATCACTTTGATATTTTTTTAATATAATATCTTGCTTGTTATTTTTATTCAACTTGGTTTGTATTATTGTGTTTGAAGTTGAAATGTTCAAGGGGCTTTTGCTTCCGAAATTGTTTGGTAAACCCCAAAATCACTTAAAAAAGCACTTTCATATAAATCACTTGAAATAAATTAAATACATAACACATGGATATTTGATCGTGAGCTTGAATATTCAATTTACGATGTTCACCTTTTGCTTTCAGGATGCCAAGGGAAATGATGTTAATCTCGGC
>JANTPZ010005927.1:0-14373 GCA_025593235.1 Vachellia pachyceras
AGGCATGTTAATTTGATGGGTTAAGACATTTGGCAAAGCAGGAATCTGAAATCTAGTCTGCCTATACCCTTCTACTTATTTGTGCATTGTAGTACTAGCAACCAATTCCTAATACGTTGTAGTAGGGTAATTATTTTGTTAATCGGGAAACAATAGTGCATAACTTCATTTTTGCAACTTTTTGCATCTCTACTGCAGAATTGAAGGGGCAGAAATTAATAAGAGTCTCTTGGCACTGAAGGAGTGCATCCGTGCTCTTGACAATGACCAGATCCATATACCATTTCGTGGAAGCAAACTTACTGAGGTGCTTCGAGACTCCTTTGTTGGCAATTCAAAGACAGTTATGATCTCCTGTATATCTCCAAATGCTTCCTCATGTGAACACACACTCAATACCTTGAGATATGCTGATCGGTATGTATTTTCTCATAATGAGCTTAACAATATATTATATTTGTATAACGGGGCACCTCATTCTTTTTACGCATTACTGTATAATAATATGTATCAACTGATAGGTTATTATAATATGAACAGGGTTAAAAGTCTATCCAAAAGTGGAAATTCTAGAAAGGATCAGACCCTCAATTCAGTATCGCAGACTAGTAAGGAAGTTTCTTCCACATCATACCTTCTAGCAAGTGTTGGTGTAGAGGATGTTAGTGATCAACGTCAGGACGTGAAAACAATGGAAATGGGTAAAAGACCTGCGAAAAAGGAAACTTATGTGTACAAGTCTGCTGCTGATGTAGACAAACATCCATCAAGTTTTTCTTCAACATGCTTAGTAAACGGTCCAGAGGAAAGAAGCTCAACTTCTGCCTCAATAGACAGGGAGAAGTTTGAGGTGAAGAATTCTTATAGTGATCGTACCAGTCAAAAGATGAACTTTTATTCCCAAAATTCAGTTGACACAGATGATAAAGTACAAAAAGTCTCCCCCCACGAAGAAAAGGGTCTAAGGAGGAAAAGTCAGAAAGATATGCGAACTGGCTGAAAGGGGATGCCAGAGGATCTGATTTCTCCACCACAAACTACAAGCAGCAGAGCACTGAGAATCAGAAGACAATTACCGCTGCCGCCAGACAGTACCAAGAAGAATCCTCTCCTAATGGAAATGTCAACGCAGTACTGGAGGTTAGTAAATATGCCAAATTAATTAAACGTGCTCCGTTGAATGCAAAACTTGATTATCCTTCCTGTTTAATTTCTTTGCTGTTTTTTGACAGGAGGAAGAAGCGCTAATTGCTGCTCATAGGAAAGAAATTGAGGACACAATGGAGATTGTTCGTGAAGTAAGTGATTGTTCTTTTCTCTACGTTAGCGTTGTGATTTTAAGTTCTTGTTGCTTTTGCCTGTGACTTCTGGACTGAGTTTTGCTGAAGCCTACAAACTTGCTTTATTATTGTATTTTAACACATACGAGATTTGACCTTTGAAACGTCACTGATTCTTACCGTTGTTCAGATGTGATGTGTTATGTATTCAACTATTATTGTTTCCCTATGATAACTTAGCGTAGTGACAGACTTGTTTGATGTTTCTTGCCCTTGAGTATGCTGTCGTGTAAATTAAGTTTTCTCGGTTGAGTTAATTTTCTTTCTTTTGCCCTCTTGACCAACTTCCGTCTTTTCATTTGGTATGAAGAATATCAGTTTCTGATTGTTGGCTGTGATCATTCTTAATACCCAAGCAGCAGCAGCAGGAAGATGGTTAGAGTTTTTTTGTTGGGTTATAAAAAGGATCCTCTGCAGTCAGAAAAGTGAATGCATAGAATGGAGAGGGATAGAGAAAGGAGAGTAATGACGTGTAAAAAAGCATTAGTGTGACTCATACATGGATATTGTTTTTGGATTTTCAGGAAATGAAACTCTTGGCTGAAGTTGACCGGCCAGAAAGCCGTATTGACAACTATGTCACTCAATTGAGTATTGTGCTTTCTCGCAAAGCAGCAAGTCTTGTAGGCCTTCAAGCTCGTCTTGCCAGATTCCAACATCGACTAAAAGAACAAGAGATACTCAGCAGAAAGAAAGTGTCCCGTTAAGTGCCTTCGCTTTCTCTCATTCAGATTCAGTGACCATGTACACGTGCTCGTTCCAATTTTTCTCCTTTTTTAAGCCATATGGTGGTAAGGTTCTCCTCTCTCCCTCTCTCTATATATATGAATCTTCTGTTTGACATTCAAATTTAATGAACTTCAAGTGTAAATTTGTCTCTTGTTTAACATGGTGGTGGTCCTTAATGGTAACAACAAAAGTATGAATGGTTTGTTGATGATCAAATGATGTGAAAAGTGATACTACAATCTGCGAGTAAAACTCATCCGAACGAGGTGGACATGTTTGGTCTCACACGGGATCTGAAATCAGATTAATCTCCAAGTTTGATAATAATCATCTGGAATGTAGAAGTAGAGAAAGGAAGTGCCTGTTAAGTGACTTGGCTTTTTCACATTCATCAGTGACGATGTATTTGTGCTTGTTCCAATTCTACCTTTTTAAGCGTGGAAATGTTTGTGTCTGGTGATATATATACACGCACATGGGTCTTATGTCTGACATTCAAATTTAATGTACTCATTATACCCAAAAAATAATTTACTTGATGTATATTTGTCTCTTGTTTAGTGTTTTTGTGGTCTTTAATGGTAACAAGAAAAGAATCAACTGTAGGTTGATGATCAAATGAAGTGATGCGGTATCAGAATGAAACTCATTTGAACTGATGACTGATAACTGATAACGAGGGCTTGGTGAGGATATTTTGCATGTGTTTGGCCTTAAGTTATGCGCTAATTAGAAATTACCAATCACAATTTTAGTGGAGGCATGTAATTACTTATATCCTCTAAAATCACGATTTTAATAGTTTCCGGCATAAAAACTATATACCCATCTCCGCACTGATTTTGAAATCAGTTCTAAAATGGCAAGTGTGAAGTTTAAACTTTGATTAAAAAAAATTGGGACAAGTTCTTGGCACTGGAGAGCAGATTTTTAGAAAATGGTTTCTCATGCTTGCTGTCCTTCGTGAGTCGAGCATCTTAATGCTATACTATTGCTAGGATAGGAAAAAGGTTGACAGAAAAGAAAATGAGAAGAGAGATGGAGAAAAGAAAATATTAGAGAGAAAATATTATCACCATCCTATTTAGATGAATGAGAGAAAAGAGGAAAGATACAAATGGGCAAATAATCGAATAACTAAAATATTATTGAATAGAACTCTTTTAAAAAATAGTTTAATAACTAAAATACTTTTAAAATACATCCAGTGTAAAATTAAGATAATGAAAAAATTATATTAACATAGTAAATAATTTAAAATCAAATCATGTATTGTATAAAAAATTATTTGTCATACTATTATATTTTAAAATAAAATAATTTAAACAAAAATATCATGTTTTTAAGGTTGAGGTTTTAATGACTAAATAGAAGTTTAAATTGAATATTAGAATACATCTTAAAACTTAACATTTTAAAAAAAAAATCATAATAAAAAATTTTAAAAATGTTATGTCATGACTTAAAATAAAAAAGTAATGAAGAAAATGAGTATTTAAAGAAAACAAGTTTTCTCTCCATTTTCTCTAGATGTGATATCTCCAACTTTCCTTTCATCCTATTTTCTCTCCCATCCAAGAAAACCATTTTTCTCCTCATTTTCTCTCCTCTCCGTACAACTTAGTTAGAATTTCATTGATAAATACTCCGATACATTTCCTTATTTGCAAATTGCAAGATGGAAGACAGGATGTTTCAAAGGTCAACCTGGTTTATTTCATAGAGGGACAGATAGTCAATTTTTAAAGAACTTGTTGCCAATCGCTTTCAAATATGACTCTATCTGATCTATAAAGAAAGAACTCATACCAACATCTCAATTTCAATCCAAACATGAGTTTGATTAACACTATATGTTCCAAGAAATATTTACCATCTAAAAAGAAGAAAAAAAGGTCAAAAAAAGATTCTTCGTCGTTCTGGAAACGGATGCAGCAAAGCTGGTGGAGGAAATAAAGGCTGGCAAGGATCTGGATGGATGTTATCTGCTGAATAGAAAGCTGAATGATCTGAGGAGTAAAGATTGGCAGGTTGTCTTTGTGTACACATATCAGGAAGGTAATAGATGTGCGGACTTGTTAGCGAAAATGGGAACAAGACAACGTAAACATAAAGCTATCTGGTATACAGCCCCTGAAGCTGTGGCCACATGTGTAATAGGGGATATGGAGGGAGTTAGTTACCCTCGTAGGTAGTGTATGTTGCTGGGCTTTGCCCTTTCATCCAAAAAAAAAAAAAAGATTCTTCGTCTAAAAATAAATGCCTTGAGAAAGGGCACAAGTCAAGAAACCTTTCGAGAGATAATGCCTTTTCAATTCTCTCAAAATGGAATCTATTCTAAACATTCATACCATGGTTCTTATTTCGATAGGGCACAAATATCCTTTTTTTCCATTTCAACAAAAAAAAAAGCTAATTTTTTCATTACATTTATTTTAATTTTCATTGGCTCCCCAACAAAAGAAACTTACAGTGAGTGTTTGTAATTGTAATCATGAATGCAAAACTGTAGATTTAGCAAGCAAATCGGTTTATAAACGCAGAGTACCAAACGCAAGAGATTACAAAGCAGATTAGATATCACATAATTTAACCCCCTCCGGATCTACCCTTTTAAAAAATGCCTCATTAATGATTCACTCTTCACAGAATGTGCAACCTACCTCATTCTGCACCACCAGCATGCCAAAACGAATGCCAGGACTCCAGAATGGCCATAGTCAAAATATTGACAGAAGGGAAGAGCTTTCATCATGTACCACCACTTTGATATGAATGACTTCCATGAATCTTTTTCATGCCAAAACACCAAAGCAGAACAGAGAAATTTACTACTGCTAAATGGCATAGCACTCCTCGGCTCGTCTCAGTCAGCTTTCCTCCTCAATATCTCCTTAGCTGTCCGGCGCCGGAAGTAAGGCATGTGTTCCTACATAGATAGGGCAAAGGGAAATTCAGCCACCCCATATATAAAGCATTTTAGAACTTTCAAGCAATCAAGAAACGGATCAATTCAGGATAGTTTTTGCCCCTCAAATATTCTTGCAACAACTGAAACATTGAATGCTTACGGAACAGCAATGAATGCCTGCCAGAATTATTGACTTCAAAAGGCAAGTGTTTCATCACGGAAAATATTTATAAAAAAAATCATAATCTTCCTCGTAGAAATTGAAGGATCCATTTTCTTACCTGGTTGAAACAAAGACCAAGACCCCTGCTATAAAAGTCGGCATATTTGATCATAAACACCCCACAATCGAATCTGTTCAAAATTAACAAAAAAAAAAATCTTCCCATTAAAAACATAATTCACTCACAAAATGCTGCAAACTTGAACTGTTTAGAGCTACAAACTACAAAGGCTTAGATATGTTCTATTCAAGAGTTTTTTTTTTGGGGGGGGGGGATTGGGTTGAAGAATATGACTACAAAAATGCCAAATGACACCCTTATGAATTTCAACCAAAAATGTATAAGCTTAAGAACAATTTGCTTAGAGGGATGTATTGACCTTTGCTTCCTCTAAAAGAGTATATGCTTTCATCATTTTTTTTCATTTTGATAACAATATGCATTTGAAAAATTACAAATTATTTCCTAATGCAGAATTCTTCCTCATTTTCTCAAAGATTTAAGAGTGAAAATATATGTATACCCATTCTCTTGCTCAGGCAGATCTTCAACAAATTCTTTTTCCCATGAACTTAGATCAACATCTGTTCCATTCTTGTCCTTCACTTCATCTATAAAATATCTAGCCTGGGACATCAATAATAAACATTAGCAAAACGTTGCACCAGCCTAAAGCAGATCAAAATATATATTTACACAACTTGTTCTTAGTGTAACAATGAAAGTGAAAATAAACTAGGGATTTCAAAATGTTTGCCAGGGAAACGTTACACCACTCATGGTGCCACCACTAGCATTTTGATCAGTTCAGAGCCCACAAGCACCAAAGGCTCTCCAAGGCATGTCCAAATTACATGTCTATTCAGTAAAAGCTAGGTCATGCATAAGCAAGACTTGGAAATCAACAAGACCAAATAACAACATCATGTAAAGCAACACACAGTTTAATGTAACATATGATTAAACCTCAATTATTTAAGAATAAGGCTAACTTTGAAGATATGTAGAAATTGCAATTACTAGGGGCATATCTATTTTTAAGAAATAAAATATATCAATAATAATCTATAATTCGGCCATCTGAATATTAAAATTAAATTTTCAGGTTCAAACACAACATACAAATCTCTAGTATCCTAACCCGTCTAATAACCAAATCCTTTTCTAACAACATTTATTTTTCCTTCACCCTCATCAGTTTAAAATAATCGGCTTCACAAATTAACCAAAGAATCATAAACAAATCAAACTGAATGTTATAAGTCAGAATTGAGCATATTTCAAGAACTTAATTGACAAATCATAGTTAAGTTCTGCATGCTAGTTTGGAAATTGAACAGACCCTAGTGCAATATCAACTACAGAGATACAATTAGCCAAAGCCCTACCTAACTATAAGGAGACTCGTGAACTATGTTTCCAATGAATAAAAAGAGAAAAAGATTCAAACAGTACAGTGTCTTAAAAAAGAAAGTGAAATGAAATCTATGAGAACATGCAGTTTAAACATGGCTTCCATCCACCCTGATAAAAGAACATATCACGCACCTAGTTTGATACAGACAAAGAACTTACAAGTACTTTCAACACTTGGTTATCTATTCCTCTGAGCGAGTCAAGATACTGGAATTTCTTATCTTTCTTATTGATGATAGCCAAGCACCAATGAATCTCTTTATGGATTGGCACAAATATCTGTGAAGTTGAAAAAATGAGACGTTTGAAAAACAATTCATTTGATTGTAATAAAAGCAAACTGATGGTTAGTATATTTACTTTATCACATTCAACTAGGCTATATCCCAACTTCCTTTGTGTGGTCCATCTTTTCACAGATCTGAAATCATAACCATTCTTGCCACCTATTAGCTGACCAATAACACAAAAATAAAAGCATCAGCATCAGACAATAAGAGTAAATCATATCAAATATGCACCAAACACCTATTGTGTGAATAATGTTTCTCCTTATTCCTCTTTATAGCTTGGATGAGGCATCAAGTGGTTCAAGATAACCAGATTAATTTAAACCGAACATAGCAAAGCTCATAAAGGATAAAGAAACATTTATTAAACAAAAGCAACAGGAGATGAAACGAATTTTGGATTATAGAGCACTTTCCCAAGCTCCTCTTCAACCACATTAGAGAAAAGCTAAGATTTAAAATCAAATGTCGGTGCAATGATACCAACACTGAATTGATTATTAAGGTAAAATTGACTGAATTGGTAATAGAATATCCAAAATCGACTGTTAAGGTTATTACAATGGATACAACAACCACTTAACATTTAAGAGGCCATAACCTCTGTTCGTGTTGCATGTGTCATTTGAGCAATCAAGCAACTAACAGTATAATAACTAAATTGTTTATTTAATACAAGAGTCGGTGGGCAATAGTTTCCTGAGGAATGGAACACAATACTTTAAGAGGAGGTGAATGGCTTCCTCCCAAAGATGTATATCATCCTAGGGTGGAACCATTTCTTCACACCAAAGACTTAAAATTTGTGCAATCTATTATTTTCCAAGAAACATATTTAATAAAAAATGCTTTCCAAGACATGCTTGTTAGATGATATTTCACTTAAAGGTTAAAACATGTTGAACCTAGTAAAAACCTGACATCAGAAATATTAAAATTCAGAAAAATAAAAATTTCAATGGATATGGGCTTATGTTTTATGTATGTTAAATTGTTAGAAAGGATGGCTAAAGCAAGAGACTAACCTTCTTGTAGAAAAAGGTATTGAAAAAATGGCATTTCAGAAACTTCTTTGGTTCTCTTTTTTCCCTTTCTTTTAGCAACTCAAGGTACAGATTTATCACCTACAAAAGTAACATAGAGGATCAGTAAGCTTCTAGAAACACTGGTCTCAAGCCATAAGCCCATGATATAATGAGATGACTAATGAATGCTTTAGGAAAAGTTAAACAATTAATATTTAACAAGCAAAGGTCACCTCATCATTTAACCATGCACCAGGTTTGAGGCACCTGAGAATTTCTCCAGTTATCTCTATGTTTGAATTTTGATGAGCAACCAAGACTTTCTTCCTGTTGAAGCAAGCATTTAATAAGCTATATACACAAGTATATGTATATCATTCAGAAGCATGTAGGCTAAGAATCAAACTTTACCGGTTTGCAGAGAAAGCCCCATCGACTTCTCTTTCTTCCTCTTGTGTTAGAGGAACAAAAGGCTCAAGTGGTAATTCCTGAAAGCCATAGCAGGACATGAGTAACTTGCACAAACATTTAGACTGTTTTTCATTAATTAATGAATGCATTGCTAAGCATTAATCATAAACAAAAAGAACAAAATAAATTTAAATGAGATAGAATAGGATAGAACAACACGCTACTAATCGACAATTAAGGCCTCGACAGCCATATATGGAAGATAGGCAAGTACAAAGCGTTCACCTGTTCCGGTCCCTTCTCTGGACGCAAAGATTCAATTGGCGACCTGCGCGTCTCGTTTAGTTGGATTTCATGGTCCAACCATTTTAATTTGTCTGATCGCTTGTTTGCCTCCTCGAGCAACTTTTTGTATACAATAACGTCATCAACACCATGCTCCGGGCTTAAATATAAGGATCCCATAAACTTCCTGGCATCATCCACCTTCAAATTACTATTAGTCAACTCTGTAACCACCGAAGAAGTTGACTGCTGCTGAAGGCTACCATCTCCAACCTTAATTTCCGAATCCTGTATCTCAATCACAGGCCCAGCACTACCTTGCCTCCTCTGGTCCGTTACCACTGAGCGCCCTTCACGCCCATCTTCTATAATCTCAACCTCTTCTATGCTTGAATCTTCGTAAATATCACCCTTTCGACTATCAGTATCCACTTCCATTACCTCCTTGCCCTCCGCGCAGAGGAATGATTTGAGTGCGTTACCCCTAGCTTTTGCGAATTTGTCAAATACATTGCCCATATTGCTGTCAGTCTCCTGAGACCCACTGGTCCTGCACTTCAAAGCTTTATTAGAACTACTTAACGGGATTTTACGTGGACATGGACCAAGTACTGCTCTGGCGGATGATGTCTTAGCTTCAGGGTACAGAGAAATTCTTGAAACCATACTTTTCGAGGATAATATGGAATGGGTGGGGTTCTGGGGCATGAACGAGGATTTGAATCGTTTGCATTTACGAGAATCTAAGGTGTCAGGGGATGAATACGTGTTATTGAGGCTACGGCATTCTTCAGAGCGCTTACGATTGGTAGTTATGGCACCCATTGGTCATCCAGGAATTACAGAACTCTACAAATGCACAACCCATTCGAGAACAAACATATCTACTGATAACAAGCCTCAGAATTTCGGAAACTAGGGTTTTGGGATGACAAGCTCAACGAACGAGCAAAATCCTAAATGAAAACGCAATTTAATAAAACCCTGTGATTTTGAAGAAGCTGCAAAATCATCTAAACAAGTGGCCTTTGAGAAGTGCGCACCGTTGCAGAGACTCAGCGTCAGAGTTGCAAGAACAAGATCCCGCAATAAAGGGGAAGACCTTGAAGGGGAAGCTACAGAAGTTTCACAGACAGGGAAATAGCAGTTTCAATTCGAAACACGAATCTAGATTTGAAATATAGGCCTTTCTCTTGGTGAATTTGATCTGTAGAGAAAACTGTGGCTGTGGAATGGAAAACTTTCCACGAAAATTTCCGTTACCACGAGGGTTTAGCGGCCTGTGGCTTTCGCGGCACAAACGAAAAACTCTTTGAAATTTTGTTTTCCTTTTTTTAAAAAAAATATTAATAAAGTGAACAAAAAACCCAGAGGTACCAGAGAGACCAGAGTTATTACAGAACCGTTTTGATCTTTCTTGAATTTTCTCCTCATTTTAATTTTCATCCCTTAATTTAAAAATCAGTAATTTAAATTTCAATTTAATTTTTGAAATCTAATAAAAATCTGAAAGATTTTATCGCTAATTTCAAATTTATAAAGCAAGATTAAAATAAAAATAAATTTGTATGACCCTTTTTTTCAACCAAAAGTATTTTGATCGGCCGGGGGGAAATCAAGCATAGATGGGAAGCACTTTCAATGGTTATTCGATAAGAAGTCAAGATTGTTAAACGATTGTAAAAGTCAAACAGACGTTCAACAGTGGTTTTTCGCAAAATAAGATAATCTTCGTCATATATTTACCTCTACTTGCATAAAAATACTTCTCTACTGCTTTCCCAAATAGACATATTGTGTGTTTCACATTATTGATTTACATATTCTTAATTTTTTTACTATTTTCCCAGTGCAGATTTGGGTGTTTGAAAAATATTTAAACATTCAACATTCAATTAAGTTTTCGTATTCAATACTGTCACAATTTCTAATACATTATTCATTAAATATACGTTCACAAAGTTAAAATAAAATTTTTGGCAAAAAGGGACATTCTAAATATTAGAACTAGAAAATACGTTTCAAATTAATTTGAAAAAAGGTTAAAAAAACATGTTAGACCATGCTTGTTTGCCTTGTTATGCAACTTAAATGATAAACTACGAAGATTTTGACAAGAATTGTGATCAATAGCTTCAAATTTTTAATTAAATTGACATAACCTAACCTTGCCAGTGAGAGAGTTTTAAAGTCAACTAGCTTTTATTATCTTTCATCATTTCATTAATCAAAATGATCAATTTGTTTGCAAATTAAACCATATTTTAAAATAGAGTAAAAAAACATAACTATATAACTAGATTTTATATTTAAGACCAAAGATAGTATTTTAAAATAATTTAAAGTTGAATACAAGAACAGCCCAAATATTTTCATAGTTGTTCATCTTTTAAGTGACTCACAATTTATTAGCTTACTTAAGACTTGACAACTTGTAACATTTACAACATGCCCGTAGCTATTCAACTCACATGTAAACCTCAAATAGTACAATAGATTTCATATTTTTCTATTAATATTGAATATACCAAACAAAAAGTTACAACAGCTAGAACGAATCAATATGGCTCCAAATAAAAATAAAAGAAATTATCCAAAAATATTGACTGTCCCATTCAACTCGTGCACAAAGAATGGAACTTTCCATCAACTATATTTTCATGATGATAGCCAGAACTCCCTCAACTGCAGTTTTCTATCAACTACTAACTTACTCTGTAGTTTGTACGACTAAAATTAATATAGAAAGATCAAAACTTTATCCTAAATTGGGATGCTGATAACTCCTGACCTACATGATCCACTCCAACTTGCACGTTTCATACATGTATGCTATGGTTTGGATTTTTCAACACAGGCAAAGCAAAGATTGCATTGCTGCACCATCAAACGTTAGCTTTAGCGGATGAGACTTTGACCACTATTTTGTGTCCATGTGAATGCAGAAAATGCCATTGAGAGAGTTATTCCCCATTGAACTCAACAATAATCGAATATGAAGGTTTCTGCCATTGAGAGAGTTATTCCCAATTGAACTAAACAATAAATGTAAACTTACCTTTAGTACGTACATGGCATGCATAACTACTATTAGCCATTCAACAGCTTAATGAAGGTTTCTGCAATTGGACACCGAACTACCAGTTTCAATATCAAAGTCTGTGGTTCAAGTCTAGCAAGAAGACGTTTTGATGTATTAAATGTATAAGGTATCTGCTGTGTATGAGAGCATAGTTGAGATTTTAACTTGTATTGACATAGGAACTGCATCAGCACTGAAATCGCCCAGGTCCTCAAAAAATGAATCTAGAAGAAAACAGAAGTTGTTGGCATCAGCATGATCCTAAAATGCAACAATATAGGAATAGTCACTCCGGTCCTCTTCTTGAGAAGTCATCTTTAAACTATAGAGTACGCTTGGTCCTTCTTTGCCTGAACCTCTTCGCATTATTATGACCTTAACAATAGCATACAAGCTTAATGGCTAGAATTATCACCCATAGATGCATTTAAAGACATGAATAACATTTAACGGCATGCTAATTGCCTATCTTCAAGTAAAGTCATTCTAAAGCAAACCATGGAGATTATAGCTTAGGCCAAAACTTTAAGGTTGGGATAAACATGGAGATGTGGGCTATCATCCTCCCACTTCTTGTACGGCATGATATCTACTGGGATTTCTATGCTCAAGTCTCTTACCCTGACCCTCTATTAGATCTATTTCTGGTCTTACCTCCCCTAAGATATTTTAGAATGATAATAAAGTTGCCCCAGCACACATGCATAACAAATGCTAAAAGGACAAGTAGATCAAACAGAGAATTGGCACTATGGAGACAATTATGTCGCTCCCTTCAGCTATGTTTCTGAAAATCAACATTTTCGACCCAAAAAAAAAATTGCACCTACAAGAACATAACGGAGATTCAGCCACCACATATCAGTCTCAGTGTTTGCCTGCTTAACTTCCACATGTTTAGCAGCAGAAACGTTATCAGCCATTCCATGTTTGGGATTCCCATTTATAATCAGCACATCATCCTTTTCAAAATTGGGTTAGACTCAGCATCCTGATTTTCTTCTTCAGTACCCAGTAAATTTGTGTCCTCAAATCTTTTGATTTTCTTGATTGTATTACTTCAGCTGAAGACCTCCCAAAACCATCAGTAGCAGTGCTTCTATTTTCTTGCGCTCTAGCCTTGTCCTTACTTGATGAATCTTTAGTTTCTGCATCAGATGCTTCGTGGTCTCTAGTCCCTGAAAAACCCCTGGAAGCCTTTCTTGGCTTTGTTGAAGGGCTTTTAAATTTAAACTTTTTCTTAAACATTAATGGCCCACTTCCCTTGTTCACATTGTTATTGTTCTTACTGCCCTTGTAGAATTTGCAGAAGTTCCGAAATTCTTAATAACATTTAACAAAGTTGATATATACTTGTCAGAATTCACACTATCCTGCAACTTCAACAAGCGTGCACCAATATCTTTCTCAATACCAAGCCTATGACTAGAAACAGCGTTTTCATCATCACTTTCAGGATCTTCGATTTCTTCTTCATCCTTCTCTCCGTCAGTTCTTCGAGCTTCCCTTGCCATTAGCTTAATTTCCTCAATCTTATTATCCATCTCAAGTCGATCTTTCAAAGGAATCGCATCACTCCCACTAGTAACCCGCATGGTTTGACCACTTCCATCAAACAAAACACTCCACTTTTCTCTTACATTCACATTCGAATCCCCAGCTTTCTGCTTCGACTCATTATCAAGCATAACCAAAAGGGAAAAGATAGTTTGTAACACAAAAGCCCCAAACTAAATGGCACCGTATTTCAAGAAAGACTTGGCGGAAAGCTTGCCAGCAATACCATTGAATTCTCCCAAGGTTCCCATCATCTCAGAGACCGGCAATTCTTCCAATTCACCGCCTTCTCCGGAAGCAGGTGCAATACTTCCCGAGGGAGCTGAGACCAGTAATTCTTCCGATTCACCACCTTCTCCGGCAGCGGCAGCAATATTTCCCGAAGGGACTCCACCCGTGGAGGGAACCTCAACACGACTGTCGTCAACCACTGTGGTATGTGGGGTGATAGGGGAGATTCTTGCGGCGGAAGAGGAGTGATGGATGGGTGGGATTTAGTGAGCGTTTTCAGAAGTTGGGGTCTCAAATGGCTTTTCCTCCTATAGTCCTATGCCTGACTCTTGATCGATTTGAAGTAGGAATAGAAGAAACTACAAGCAGAGGATAGGCTCGTCTGGTAGTGAGGTTATTAGAAGGTAACAGGTGCGAGAGGACGGTGCAATGCGCACGCGCCATAGGTGACGAAAGATGGGGCTGTTGTCGGTTTCAAAATTTCAACTCTTTTTTTTGGTAACATCCCCGTACGTTACACGGGAAGCTTATAATTCATAATTATTACATATGTTCTGCAAAATTTTTAAATCATAAAGATGGTGTTAAGCCCATCCAATTCTTTTCCTACAACTTGTATGCTGAGTGATCAAACTTTAACAAATTTTGTGCTTTTATTTTTTCCAATCCTATAAAATCTAAATAATTGAATATAATTAAAACTCATTATAAAACTACATCTATGGTGAGGCGAGAATTTTGTTCAAAATTCTGAACCAATAAATGCCACTTGTTTTTTACCATTTAATATTTTTCTTCCTCTCCTTTTGTCTGTTAACATAGAAACTCCTCATCAGATATGGAGCCAAAAATGGTCCTTCCAAATGCAACAC
>JANTPZ010005928.1:0-13603 GCA_025593235.1 Vachellia pachyceras
CCTATTTTTTCTTTCTTTCTCTTTCCTCTTTTCTACTTTTTTTTTACTTTTCCTTCATCTTTCATACTTTTCATCCTTTCTCTTTATTCTTTTCTAACCACTTTTTGCCTCGGAATCCGTAAAAGCTAATAACTTCCCAAACATATATCACTTTTCAAAACCTAGGTTTTGATCCAAAATCTGTAAAAGCTATTTTTCCAAAATATATCCTCCAAAACCTAGATTTTACCTCAAAATCTGTAAAAGTTATTCTGAAAATAGCTTCCAAACTAACCCTAAAAGGGTTTGATATCAAAGTTGACTATCGAACTCGCTGGCTCGAACTGGGCTACGGACTTTTAATCCCATTTAACATTTTTTTTAAATTTAAAGTAGTAAAATTTCTAATTTAAGACATAAATATTATCAAAATAACATTTTAAAAAATAAAGTTAATATAATAATATATCATAAACGAAAACTTCATCATTTGCATATGAAAATTGTTTTCAATTTACAATAAAAAGTAAAAGTATGTATAAATGTCATTAATGTAAAAAAAAGGTATAATAAAGTTTTGTAAAAGATAAATTAGATATGAGAATATATCTTAAAACTTACCATTTTAAAAAAAGGCATAATTATGATTTTAAAAAAGTTAGATGTAAAATTTAATTGCTTTAAATGAAAATTAACAAAAAGCATATGGATAGATGATGAGATAAAAGAGTTTTATCCCAATTCTCTCTTGATGTGTGGAGAAGTCCCTTCCACTTTTTCTTTTTATATCCAAGTAGCTAGGTGAAAACTCGTTCACCCTCCAAATTTTCCCCGCTGGCTCGTTTTCTATGCGTTCAAAGGCGGGGCATGTGGTAGTTCTATTTTAAGATTAGCTGTATCACCTTCAGACTTTCCGCATGTTTCTCATGTCGCAAACACAATTTGCTCATCCATGCACAGAACGAAAATCCAGCATCTTTGTTCTCTACCCATCATCTCCCTCTCTCTGGTTCTTCCGCTTTCCGATCGATCAACCCTGTAAAATTCTAGGATTCGTTGATTCGGGGTTAGGGTTTTTGAAGATATGGGACAAAAATCTCTGATCTACAGCTTCGTTGCTCGGGGCACCGTGGTTCTCGCAGAGTACACTGAATTCGCCGGAAACTTCACGACTATTGCTTTCCAATGCCTCCAGAAGCTTCCTTCTTCTAATAACAGATTCACTTACAACTGCGATGGTCATACTTTCAATTACCTCCTTGAAAATGGCTTCAGTACGTCGCCTTCATATATTTTAGATCTTCATAATTATTCAATATTATTTCTTTAACCCGTGGAGATTATCTTTTATCAAAATCTCTCATTTTCCCTTTCATTCATTGATGGTGATTTGCCTTCTTGGGCATGTATGAATGATTGATCCCTTTGGACATGGATCCTTTTTCATCTGGGCACATATGCGATAGCTGAAAAGTGTCTAGAAAATAATGGAATTGGATAGCATGAGATAATTTTAGAGGCATGCAAAATTAAAAGTTACCTCTGTTGTTGATAAAAAATCATAGCCGTTTTCTTTCTACTGCATTGAAATATTAAACTTATATAGCATGTTGAAACTGAATATAGACACGTTTGATTCCTCATGCATGTTGATGATCATACATTAATTTTCCTTATAAGCCATTAATGGTATACATTTCGTTATTCTTGGAAAGTTATGGATTGATTTTCACTAGAAGGATAGAAAACGATGATTATGACTTGCTGTTAAATGTGGTAGCCTACTGTGTGGTGGCGGTTGAATCTGCGGGAAGACAGATTCCCATTGCGTTTTTGGAGCGCATCAAAGAAGAATTCTCCAAAAAATATGCTGGAGGCAAAGCAGCCACTGCTTCAGCTCGTAGCCTCAACAAAGAATTTGGGTATACACGAATCGATCTCATCACTAATTAATTGATCTGATTAAATCTCCCTTATAAATATTCGTTAATTATAATGAAGTTAATTGATGCAGTATTATTTAATTTGTAGTCCGAAGTTGAAAGAGCAGATGCAGTACTGTGTGGATCATCCTGAAGAGATCAGCAAACTTGCCAAAGTGAAGGCTCAGGTCTCTGAAGTCAAGGGTGTCATGATGGAGAACATTGAGAAGGCAACCAACATCCTCGACTAATTAGTTTCTGAACTTCCTAAATATTTTATGCATCATCGTATAGTGTCTTAGATCAATAGATTTCTTTTCGCAGGTTCTTGATCGTGGAGAGAAGATTGAATTGCTAGTGGATAAGTCTGAAAATCTTCGCTCACAGGTTCGTGCGTGCATATTAAGCATGCATGTATATATAGCTGATGTGAGGGCTGTGGATTTAATCCCTCTTATAACCTTGAGCCATTAATGCACGTGCTTTTTAATTAAAAAACACATTTGTAATACTTGATTAGTATTGGTTCACACGAATTTGATAGATTTTTAATTATTTTACGGATCTAATTTTTGATTAATGCTGGTGAATCCGTGCATATATACATGCAGGCACAGGATTTTAAAATGCAGGGCACAAAGGTGAAGAGGAAGATGTGGATTCAGAACATGAAGATGAAGTTGATTGTTTTTGGGATCGTTGTTGCGTTATTTTTTATCATTTTTATGTCAGTTTGCCGTGGTTTCAGTTGCATACATTGATCTTACTAGCTGGTTCTACTATTGTTCATACTTGTTATATACAATTTTGTCTCTCACGCACGTTTGTGCTTCACGACTTCTTTTAAAGTATGTTTATTTTTCCACTATTGGCTTAATCGCTTCTTTTTATTGGTAATCAATACCTTATAATTAAGCATAATCCTTTATATTTCTGATGATTACATTATTTGGATGAATATACATATCACTAATCAGAAAGTCTAAAAAATGTCGAGTAGAGAGAAAATCGCGTCCGTGCGTTCATACATCAAAAAGTTAACAATGATTAATTCTATTTGAATATGCCAAGAGAGAGTTATTGGCTTCAGTTAATCAAGCAGTATGAAGTATTGTGAAAAATGACGGGGGAACACCAGAGAGAACATTTAATGGGTTATTAAATGTAATCTTTTACTTGACAATCTTTACATAAATGTTTGGTTGTAATTAACGTAATATCATGACCTATTGGGACTTGATTTATTATTGATAATCAATAGGCTTGTTTGAAAAAGCGGTAGAGAAGTGCTTTTATACAAGTTGAGGCAAATATGTAAAGGAGATTAACTCATTTTGCGAAAAAATATTGTTGAACGTGCTTTGAGCTCATGAGAAGCTTTGCCAAACGGAGTCAATAATTTTAAAAACTAAAGCTCCTTCTTTAAAAAAAGAAGGTGCAAGTTATAATTTTTGTGTATGTTTGGCAACTCATTTTCCTTAATATTTACGTAGAATATTCTCCCTTTTGAGAAAATTCCTTATAGCTAATCTTCCTTGAGACTGAAGTGAGATGTTCATGTTTCGTGGGATTTCACTAATATATGGGAACAAGACTTAGTGCATGTTTAGAAATCTGTTAGAAAAAGAATTTTACAAATTACAAGGTAAGTATATGAGATGAATTTTGTTTTAATTTACGTGTAACGTAATGGAACGTGCAAACCAAACAAACACTTATTCACCCTTACCAGTTCCGCACGCACACTACACAGTACCGTCATTGATTTGCAATAACTTCTTACCTAATTCTAATTCTAATTAACTTTGTTAAAGAAGGATTTTTATTAAATAGAATAGTCAGTTGATTATTTAAAAAAATTTAAAAAATTAAACATACTATTTAAAATTATTTATCTGTGTGATTATTGGGTTAAGCATAAATTTAGAAATCAAATAGATTAGTTTTAAACATCAAAAGTGATTTCTGAGTGGGAGATGGGCATGGATATGAATCATGATTCACTCATGGAACGAGTGGTGTGCAAAAACATCCGAAGAGAGGCCATCTTGTCGCGTTAATTTTTTTCCGTTTTTTTTCTGCCAAAAATCTTGTCGCGTTTGGGTATTTCATGCCTCCCACTCATTTAACGGACAAGCCGATTTCGCGGGTCGCGGACACGCAAAATGACCCAACGTAAATAAATATGCATGCATGTAACAGTTGCTTTATTTGAGCATGTGAGCTCTCCTTTGTTATAAAAAAAAATGTTTCCTGTGCAATTTGCTCCCTAACAAGGAAAGGGTGTGACGCCATATGACAGACAATGATACCTGTGCAATTTGCGGAGGAGGACCTCAAGACATTGATCATATCTTGAGACGCTGCTTGTTAGCCAAGGAGTGCAAGTCCCTCATTGTACCAGCTCAAATTCTTCCAGGTTTCAGCACAGCTAACTTCCCTAGTTGGATACAGGCAAACCTGAATACGTACTCTAGTAATTCTCACTAGTGTACTACTTTTGGGATTCTTTGTTATCGTCTTTGGTCTGTTAGGAATGCTCAGTTATTTAGCAATGAGGTGATCCCACCAGTGCGATTGGTTAATGGGGCCTTGGCTTTCGTTGACCATTCTCACAATGCTCTTATGCTCCGTTTGGTTGCATGGAATTGGGGGGTGGGAAGTGGAATTGGGGTTGGAACTCAAAAATTGCTCTGTTTGGTATCATGGAAGTGGATTCCATGGAACCCAAAAAACCTGGAACTGGGTTCCACCCTCCCCCCATGGGAACCCAGTTCCAATTCCATGGAACCCACTTTGGACCCTTTTGCCTTCCCCCTCCCTCGTCTGCTCTTCGATCCGGCGTGGTAGAGGTGGGTGATGGCTGCTGGCGGGCAGTCGATGGAAGTGGCGACGGAGGTCCTTCTTCTCCGGCGACAGAGATGGGCGACAGGAAGGAGGGATCTGTGACGCGACGGCGATCTTCGACACAGCTTCTTCTCGATCCGGGTCGACGAAATCGGCTTCGTTGGATGGATCTGGGTCGACGACATCGGCTTCGTTGGATGGATCTGGGTCGACGACATCGGCTTGCGTGGCTTCTCCGTCGACGATCTCCGGCTCTCTGCAACGCAATCTCCTGCCCTCTGCAACGCTTCTTCGGCTTCTCCGTCGAGAGGAAGGATTTTTTGGAGAAGGAGGGATTTTTTTGGTAGTGGGTATATAAGTCTTTTCCACTGTAAATATAAATATTAAATTAAAATAATACTCCACTTCTTCCCACCCACCAAACATACTTTTAATCTCACTTCCAGTTCCACTTCCAATTCCATCAAAATTAATTCCGCATACCAAACGAGGCATTAGTCTTTGTAGTCTTTTGCCTTCTGGTTAAGTTTCTCTTTCACCCTTTCGCTGCTCGGAGGTTGTTCTGCGTAGCTTGTGTGGCTTGTTTTCTCTTTCGCCCTTGGTTAACTTGTTACCTTGTAATTATTGTTTGGCAATAAAGCTCTTCTTCATTCGAAAAAAAAAAAATGTTTCCTTCGCTCACTATTTGCCACGTGTCCCCTTAACAACCACCCCAAGCACTGACCAAGTGAAGGATTATTCCGCTAAGTAAGATGTTTAACGGGAAAAGCTAATACATTTCAGGTTTAATTTAGGTAGTTTAAATTTAATTCTTTAAAAGTTTATATTTTCTAAGAAAATTGCTCCACAATAAAAATAATCTCTCAACTATTATTTTATTAAAAAAATAACTTTTTTATTTAAGAAATCAATATTTTTAAAAATAAAAAAATAGACATAAACGGTCCAAGCCTGGTTAACTCTCTTTACTAAAACATTAAATGTTTAGGCCACATCCATTGAGCGGATCTATTTATCCTACTAAAAAAATGTACTACTATTAAACTGCCTAGATCTAATTTAGATGATATAATTTTAAAAATATTTCACTGAACATTAAAAAAATAAAAATAATCCTTTAACTACTATTTTATTAAAAGTCTACAACTTTTAAACCGCCCTTGCACCTTACGTGTTCACCCACCCGCCACCTTCCACCACCCCTGCCAAATTGTACTCCCCTTCTCCACAGTTTTCCCAAACTTTCGCTTTCAAGAAAAAAAAAAGGCTGTACGTTTCCGCCATGGACGCGGCTTCACAGCTCGTCTACTGCGGAATCGATCCCCTTCGTCGATGGTCTCCTTCTCAACTCTCAATTAGCAGGAACAAGGTTCGTTTTCGCCGGCGGCTCGGTCGTGTTAACGCGGTCTCTGCCGAACCCAGACCCACACGGACTGCATCTACCCCAGCAAGTACTGTCAATGGTTCATCCAGGTCCTCGCCTCCGAAATCCGTCAATGGCGTCTCTACGGTAACTTACCAGTCCCTGAACTTGACTTCTTTCTTGGGTAGATGCTGTTCTTGGAATGTCACCGTACTCGTACTTTTGGGTAAATCTAGTAACTTCTAGATTTGGTTGCTTAAGAGAAATCTAGATTCAATTCACGGAATATTGCAATATACTTCTTTAAAGCCACTTCGTAGTGGTGTGTATATATACTTTCAGTCAGGCTCTTGCAATCACTTGCTCTGGGACATGATAATCGATAGGCTTCTTAGCTTATGGAGTTTTTGTGACTCTAGCTGTTAATAAAAATGACCGTGGTTCTATGCTGTTGTTGATGTAGTGGCTTGCCATTCCCTTCTTTAAATTTATATTTATCCACCAGGAAGACAGCAAGCCTTCTCAGATGCTTTACCGCACTTTATTTAAATAATATTTCTGCTGCTATTTTAAACTTCCTGGGCCTTGTTTTTGAAGTTTTCGCCTTATCGGTTGGTTGAATTGATGGTTTGATTTCTCATGTTTTGGTTTACATTTTCTCGGGGTTGGATTTAACCTGAACTAACTCTTTCAACCGGCAGAAAATTGGCGATGTTTCTCAGGAGATTAAAAGGGTCAGGGCACAAATGGAAGAAAATGAGCAGTTGGCAACACTCATGAGAGGCCTTCGTGGACAAAATTTAAGGGATTCACTGTTTGCTGAGGATGATGTTCAGCTTCGTCTTGTCGAGGTATTTGCACTTAGTGATGTTATATCTAACTCCGCTTAACTAATCATGATACCTCGTTCTAACTGCTGAGTGATATTTGCGAGGCTTTTGTATCTGTGCAGCTACTTGTTGTAACTCCGAGCATGTAATTTTGTTGCGAATGAAAGACATTAGGGTAATATATGAGGGGGAAAATAAATTGAAATTATCAGTTTGCAATTCATATACAATTGAATAGCGACTCTCGTACATTTGAAAAGAATAAATGCTGAAAGCTGGAAATTCTGCAGAAGCCAGTGCAGGGTACGAACCTGAAATGTTTGAAGTAGCATTTTGTTTTGGCTCAATTTTGGCCAATTAAATGAATAGCTTGCATAAAACTAGCTAGGATAGGAACTTGATACTTCTCTCATCTCTTGGGCACATGGGTTGCATTTAATTTCAGCTCTCAGATTATATCTGTAATTTTTTCTCTTTCCTCTAGGGACCTTTCTATTTGCTGTTTGTCATTGTGCTGGATCTTCTACAGATTGATTATTAACTTTTTTTAAAAGGAGAATAATGCAGGACTTTTTATGATATTAATTTGGCATTTCATGTTTGTTTAGGTTGATGAAAGTAGTGAGTTCTTGCCCTTGGCTTATGATCCTGCCAGCATTTCTGCATATTGGGGAAAACGGCCACGTGCTGTAGCAACACGTATTGTCCAGTTATTATCTGTTGCTGGCGGGTTTCTTTCAAGACTTCTTTGGGATGTGATTAACAAGAAGGTTAAGGAGGTAAGTTTATCTGTCATGCTAAATGTTCTCATACCACTTATGTTTGAGTTCTGTTGATATGGTAAAATTTGTAGCTAGCTTTAATTCTGAAGTTTGTCACGTGTTCGTAAATTATGGAAGGAAATATTGGGGATGAAAATAAAACTATAAGGGGAAGGGAAAAGGTAGGTCTTGTCCGAAGCGGAACTTAGGCGAGTTTGGCTTTTGTTTTCCCCTTTTGGCAGTTCTGTGAGGGTGTGTGTTAGATAAGTTTATAAAATCATTCATGGGTCTTCTTCTATCTGACTGAGCTTTGAGAATGAAATGGTCCCTTGCATAATTCATGATTATTGAGAATTGGATACGCCAGCTGGTTCATTTAGGTTCATTAAAAATTAGTTCTTGGGTAATTACTAGTAATCATAATCGTATACAACAGCATCAGTTTCCTCACATCTCATAGCCATGATATAAATTGCATTTTCGCTATCATGTGGTGTCTAGTCTGATTTATTTTTTCCATTATCAGAATGAAGTTGCCCGGGCTATTGAATTACGGGAAATTGTAACATCTTTGGGTCCAGCTTATATAAAACTTGGTCAAGCATTGAGTATTCGGCCTGATATTCTGTCACTTGTTGCAATGACAGAGCTACAGAAGCTCTGTGATAAGGTAAACCTGTTGCTCCTTCCATTCCCCTTCTCTCTTGCTCTCTCCTCTGCTCCTTTGAATTCGATCCAAGTTTTCTTCATGCTCAGCATGGGGACAAAAATGATAACCCCAAAAAAGATAAAAGGAAGTTTTATTAGTCAAGGCCACTGTGAAAACATAATTTGGGCTTAGATTGAGAAAGATGAATCTCTTTGGTTTATGGTCCTAACTTCTCAGGCAACTTAAAAATCTGTTTTATCTTATTCAGTTAGAACCAAGATTTCATTTCACCAAAAGAAAAAAGAAAGTAAGAAAAAAAAAAGAACCAAGATCTCATGCCAATACAAGAATCGTGGGTGAAATGATTATAGGATAGTGTCAAATTTTGACAATGGCTTCTGATGTCATTCCTTTTCTTTTAAAGGTTCCTTCATTTCCAGATGATATAGCAATGGCTTTAATTCAAGAGGAGCTTGGTCAGCCCTGGCAAAATATGTATTCTGAACTTTCATCTTCTCCGATTGCCGCTGGTAGCTCTCGAGACAATCAGTTAGATATAATAGATTCTTGGTAGAAAAATATAGCTTCTCTTTGCAAGGTTTATTAAGCTAATCAATAAGCAAGCATTAATCTTTATGCATATATACACAGCATCTCTTGGACAAGTATACAAGGGCCGTCTAAAGGAAAATGGAGATTTGGTAGCTGTTAAAGTTCAGAGGCCTTTTGTTCTTGAAACTGTTACAGTTGATTTGTACATTATTCGGAAACTGGGTTTGGTTCTTCGGAGGTTTCCTCAGGTTAGTTGAACTCTTGTAATGATAATTTGACACCTTATCTTCATATTAAATTGAATTTGGATCCCGATTTCTTGAAGCAAAAACATTGGTTGTTGACAAAAAACATTAATCACTAACTGTTAATGTCTTCTTCTCAACCTAGTTGCTTTCCATCTATGTATTTTCAGGTCTCTTTAGATGTGGTTGGCTTGGTTGATGAGTGGGCTTCTCGCTTCTTTGAGGAGCTAGACTATGTTAATGAAGGTGAAAATGGGAACCTTTTTGCTGAAATGATGAAGAAAGACTTACCTCAGGTAAGCCTGATCACTTCTAATCTTGGGTTTTTTTTTTTTTGCATGCCATTTTATTATGGACAAAGTATGGTTAGTTTTACAACAATCAACAACAATTTGTTATAACAGTCACTAGATCCTGGAGAATTTGCATACTTCTTCTGACGGTTTGAGTTATAGGTCATCATACCAAAAACATACAGTAAATATACATCAAGGAGGGTTCTTACCACAGAATGGGTTGAGGGAGAGAAGTTGTCACAGAGTACAGAAAGTGATGTTGGAGAGCTCGTTAATGTTGGAGTTATCTGCTACCTGAAACAGGTAGCCTTTCATGCTTTCGTTTGAAATCTTTTAGGCTACCACTTTTGTGCGTAATCACTTCTTACCATCCGCCTTATGTATCTGGGACTTTATACGGGCAGTAACAAGTAACAATAGTTTTTTAAAGAACTTCTGCATATTAAAAGGCCATTGTTAGTTGTAGAAATACATTGCACCCTGAAACATTGGACTGAAGGTATCTGACTTTTCTCCCATGTGCTTCAAGTTGAGTTGTTGTCAATTTATTGTTCGATTGATTTATTTTATTTTTCTATCAGCTGCTTGACACTGGATTTTTTCATGCTGATCCTCATCCGGGGAACTTGATTCGTACTCCTAATGGGAAACTTGCCATACTTGACTTTGGTAAACTAAAATATTTCAGCATATAGTGGAATATCATATTGTTTATTTTTCTGCATCATGAGTGTTATTATGTATACCTGTAGCATTTATTTTTTGAAAAATACTTTAGGGAATGTATATGATAGGATTGCTTTTGCTAAACACACCTATAAAAGGAAACACAAGCAGACACATGAAATGGGCAAAGTATCTTAGCAATTCAGCAGGTTGACTCTGGCCCTCACACTAATTCGGAGAAAACTATAAACAACTAAGTGGCGATAGGGTGTGTTTGACAGCTGTTGGCCTAGGAGGCTAGGACTATTTTTGGGAACTGGGATATGCGTTTGTATTATTTAAGATTGTGTTGCCCATTGCATGGGCATAACTTTTTGTGTATTTTGAGTGATTGTGAGGAGAGGTCTGGCCTCTTGAAAGCCAGTGGTTATTTCTGCTAGTGTGACTGAATTTTTATTCGTATTCCTTGCCTTATTATAACAAGGGAGCTGTATTTTCGCCAGTAATCACAGTTCAGTTCATCTATAATTCATTTTCTGGACCTTGGTCCCATCAGTATCCTCCTTTTATTCATTGGTTAGTGCATGAGGAGGTTGCATTATAACTCCTTGTTGAATTTTTTCTTTTACTTTGATTAATTTTATTAACATTTTTCTTGTACTGAAATTATCCATTGCATCTGAAGGCACTTTTTCTTGAATAAGATAGACAGTTTTTTTTCTAGCATTGTCCATGAGGATTGTGACGCTAACAAGCAGAATATTTTATTTAACTGGGATTTGAATTTGCAACATTGCTAGTGCCTGTACATAGAATGAAATATTGACTTGGGCTTTATATGCCTCTTGTTGCCTGTCTAAAAGCTGCTACACTAGCGTTCTTTCCTTTTTGCACATGTGATGGTGAAATAATCTTAGTTTAATACACATTCTTTCCACACTGAACTATTTTGTTAATTACTTGCTTTACTGCTTTAAAAATTCAAACTTTGATTCTATTTCCTAAATTGATTTTGGAAGTCTTTTGCTGCTATAAGGCCTTGTTACGAAATTGACTGATGATCAAAAGTATGGAATGATTGAAGTGATTGCTCACCTCATCCATCGGGATTATCCAGGCATTGTTAAAGACTTTGTTAAACTTGATTTCATTCCAGATGGTGTCAATTTGGAGCCTATCTTGCCAGTTCTAGCTAAAGTTTTTGATCAGGCACTTGAAGGTGGAGGAGCAAAAAATATCAACTTCCAGGAATTGGCAGCAGATTTGGCACAAATTACATTTGATTATCCTTTTAGGATACCCCCATACTTTGCTCTTATAATAAGGGCCATTGGGGTTCTGGAAGGGATAGCTCTGGTTGGGAATCCTGACTTTGCCATTGCTGATGAGGCTTATCCATATATTGCTCAGGTATAATATTATATGGTTTTCTTTTGTTTTGGCGTTCTAAAGCTTTATCGCTTACATCCTGTATATGTGGGCTTATGCCGTTTATTATATTGTTTCAGTGTACTCATAAGATATCCCACGGTGCTTGAGAAATGTGCACAAATCAAAGGGCACTAGATCATCACATTGTAACTAGATAATGCTTATGTGTGCTATTCAAATTTTTCTAAGTTTGGTTTTCATTATGCTCACTGATAGAGGCTCCTAACGGATGAATCCCCTCGGCTGAGGAATGCTCTACGTTACACTATATATGGGAAATCTGGAGTTTTTGATGCTGAAAGATTTATTGATGTCATGCAAGCCTTTGAGAACTTTATTACTGCTGCAAAAAGTGGAGGTGGAGAGGACCTGAACGGAAATATGGCTGAGCTTGGAATTCTTCCAAGTCAGACACAGTATCTCTTGCCTGGATTCCAGACTTCTGTACCACAGTCACAGCAGCCAGTGAAAATAGGGCAGCTTTAGCATTTTTGCTGTCTGACAAGGGCAATTTTTTCCGAGAATTTCTTCTGGATGAGGTATTGTATAGAAGTGCTGAAGCATATATCTTTTATGATATATATTAGGTTTGTGTGTGTGTGTGTGTGTGTGTTGTAGATCTCATAGTGCATGAAGAACAGCCTCTTTTTTTCATTAAATTAAACTTTCTATAATTTTTTACCTAATCCCGTGAGCATATATAAATATCAGGAATAAGCGTCAGTCTTAAGAAATTCACATGACGGGAGAACATGTGAATGTGCTCGAATGGGAGCTTGCTTTTTAAGTCAGTATAAGACAGTTCTTTAGGTTAGAATGTCAGATTTAAGCATAGCTCGTAAGTCCCAAATTATTTGTTCCATAATCTATGATGATGTTTTAATTTAGTGTGATAAATACTCCAATCCCCTGTATTTTCCTAATTTTTTTATATCACTTGGTTATCATGATTTTTGACTCACTCCACTTGACCGTCACACCATTGCCCGTGGAATGCAGGTTGTCAAGGGCATTGATGCTCTTACAAGGGAACAAGTCGTAAGAATAATGTCAATATTAGGAATCCAGAATGCTACTCCGGTTTTCAGTATGGTACCTACCGTTGGTCCGTTCAAGCCTTTGGCCCTAATACCCACCATAACTGAAGAGGATGAAATCATACTGAATAATGTCCAGAAAATAGTGGAATTCTTGACTGCAGGAAGTTCATTGTCAAGCACCTCCAGGCAGGTAATGAAGAATCTCCTACTAGAAGACATTTTCTTGGTCTAGCTTAGTCTATTAGTTTCTTAGAGGAAATCCACCTTATTAGAATAGATTCAAGTGTCCCACATCGATTAGTTGGATATTAAATTGAAAGTATATAAAGCTGAGGTAGGTCGTAACAAAAACATGATGTGCATATTCATCTTCTCTGGTCCTTCGTTGTGGATGGCAGAATGTTGCTCAGATCGTCCAAGAACTCATACCAGTGCTGCCGGGGATCTCTGTCAAGGTGCTTCCCGAAGTTTTCAACAGATTATCTTCTCGAGTACTAGCCCGAATAATCCGCGATACATTTTCGTAATTTTCCCACTACCCAACCCCTCAAGGCCCCCAATTGTGTATATTGAACATAACGCACATACAAGTATAACCATGTAAGGTAAGCAGTAACTGTTATTTCAATTTTTCCGAAATGCTGTCTATTTAATACTCCTCTAACCCTAAATTTAGGAGCTGGCAAGGGGTTAATTTTGATCCTAATATAATATTTCAATCCATTTTATCTCTAATATTTATCAATATTTAAATTAATTATGTTTAACTTATAAACTAATTACTTAAATTAGTTAAGTAATTTACATTAAGGACAGCTAACAAAAATGTAGAAAAAGAAAGGGACAAGTAAGCAGAATATACCAGACAGATGCTGGATGTCTCTTCCGAATTCTATTTTCGGGGATGAAGCTTAAAAATTCTGTGAACGAAAATAATCGATACGGAAGTATTAAGGCTTTATAAAAAAAATTAAAAATAAGGGGCGACTATTTATGGGTTCCCCCCTTGCCACCGTTACTAT